>JAQIUQ010007698.1:182500-185060 GCA_030378365.1 Hybognathus amarus | reverse complement strand
GTTAATGATTGCTGGCTCAGTAATCACAGTTATATAAAGATCTGATAGTATCTGCAGATCAGATACAGAATGAAACAACCTTATGGAAGACAGAAGTTCAGCATATTAAGCACAGTGTGGCACTGACCTGATGATAGGTTTGAAGAGAATAAGGATGGTTCTGATAAACATGGTGAGATGGGACGATGTACAGCGCCTTGATGTTTTTCTTATACCTGCAACAGACACAGCAACAGAGAAGCTTGAGAGGACCAATTAGAACCAATTTCTCTTGTGTACTGTTCTCTAATGCACTCATGAAGCTCTCACTAACAGAAGAATCACTCACTTCCTGTCAAACTCCCAATAGGCATCTAGAAGCCAGCTGAAGAGGGTCTTGTTCTCTCTGGTCAGACCATGATGGAAGTAAATGAGGGTATAATCACTCTCCACATACTTGTCAAGAGTCTGCTTCAAATACCTGCACACAAATCAATTCACACCAAATATAAACTTCAAATTAGACTCAAAATCTACTACTTCAACTAATCAACAACTGAAACTTCAGGTTTCATTTGTACACTTTAAAGTCTGTGAAATTTGCTCTTCATAAACATGCCATTATCCTCTCAAACAACTCAAGTTCATAACAAGGAACTATACAGATGTGAGACGCCCGTCTCGAATTTATGGTTACAGTGCTTTGAACAAATGATTGCTTTATTACTCTGCTTAACCACTCAGTATATGCTAACAACGAAGGAAGAAATACCTTGAGAATACGAAATGAAAACAATTCAAATTTCATATACATTTGCCATTTTAAACTAACTTTAATCGTCTTTTTTTTCTAGACTAATCCCTGAAACTGCTAAATGATGTGATATAGTCCCTTGGTTTCACGGGCAAGGCTAAAATGCATGTGTGAGCTGTTTTAACTGAAAGAAACAGATCCTAAAATATGTCAGTGAAACTGTTTTTTTCTTCCAAAAGATGCACACCAGTAAAAAAAATGGCATGTTTATAAAGCCTACTTAAATGACCTAATTGAACTAAGCCCGGTCTATGAAACCAGGTCAGTGTGTTTTACACTTCTTTTTTTATTCATAAAAATGACTAATTTTAGTCTACTGAAATTAGTTTCATATTAATTAAAGATGCAATGTGCAAACATTTTGAATATCTATTAATGGAAATGCAATACGACATCCAAAACTGTAATGTTTTTATTACCTTAGAATGAGAGATTTACATTACATAACCGTGGGCACACCCTTCTATGAAAGTCGACATATTGTGTCGCCATGTTTCTATCGTAGCCAACAGCAAACAATTTAAATTTTATCTGAATATTACTTTAAATATCACACCAAATTACTTTGTCACACCAAAGGATAACAAAAAATGAACATTATTTATTATAAAAAATATTATTTAAAAATCTACATATATTTTTAACACAAAAAATTCAGGATGTAAGGACATAATATTTAATTACCATATCAAATAAAACCTAAATATATTAGGATTAACCAAATATATATTATATCTTCTTTTTCCCTTCCTAAGGACAACTTCTCTCCTTGAATCATAATCAATGTTTTCCCTGACGTTTTGTTCTCTGCACTTGACCTTAATCTTTATGGCGTCTTGTGCTTATCTATGTTTTATTGCCTGGACAAATAATAACCATGTCACATATTAAGCCCAGCTTGATGATGCAGATAAACCAAGTAAGAGACAGTGAGGCCTACATGAGAAGTTTATGATGATCCAGCTGATGTTGGGGGGCATGCGACAAGCGTTAAAAACGATGACTTTCCGACCAAAGTTATCATCACCTATAAGAGAGAGAAAGATCAATAACTTTAAAACTAGAATAAATGCTAGCTAGTGATCCTTATGCATTTAATAACGTCTCACCTGCCACCTCCACAATCTGATGTCTGCGATGTCATAGAAGGGGTCGTCCCAGGACAGATGTGACTTGTCACCAAGACTTTTAATGTCTGAAGCTGCAGGAATTTAACATAATGAATGGCATATTTCAAACTAATTAAAAAAAAATTAAATGTAAATGTAAAAATTACAGACTCTTGACAGGATCCTAAAATATCAATCACTGGAACGTAAATGTCTCTTGGATTAAAAGTAAGGCATGGGACTATTTCATAAGGCTTACAATATTACAGAGATGATACATGGAAACAGGGCTTGACATTAACACCTGCCAATATAAATATTTTAATTGTAGTTCTTGCCTTATCAAAAGGTATCTGAAATAATTAAAGGGGTGGTATAATGGCTCTTTTCACAAGATGTCCCCAGAGTGTATGTGAAGTTTTAGCTCAAAATACCCCACAAATAATTTTTGATAGCATGTTAAAGTTGTCACTTTTTGAGGGTGAGCAAGAACGCGTTGTGTTGTGTGTCCCTTTAAATGCAAATGAGCTGCTGCTCCCAGCATAGAGGGCGGAGCTTCAACACCTTGTTCTTAGCAGCTTGCAGACATGCACTAAAATGTCTATATAAGCCTATTGCCATTTGCTCAAGTGCCAACTGATGTCACAAGCAATGTAAC
>JAQIUQ010007698.1:0-180000 GCA_030378365.1 Hybognathus amarus | reverse complement strand
CATCGGCTGGGTCAAGCTTTGTGAAACTAAACTATTAGCTATATATTACATTATAATTATATTATTTTGTTCTTATTATTTTAGTATGAATACATTGTGGCATTGTACATGTATGTGTGTAGCTGTAAGGCTACTAATGCAAGCGTCAGTAGGGCTCAGACATTGATCTGCTGTGACAGTCCCTCGCTTTCGTGTTCGCGCCGGCAATGTGGCCGACCAACCGTATACTGACAAGAAATCTCAGTTTCACCCTATGCTCCTATTTATAGCCTTAACCCTAGCAGAGCCAGCTTTATGTTTACTAACATCTGTGACAGTCTTCGTTATACTGCAACACCCACATCCACATCTCTAAATAATGGGATATCATAACATTCTTCAGGTGACATAACCTGGGTCAATCTGTTGCTCTGATCAAAGAACATGGCTTATCTCAGTTAAGTGTATAACAGAGTATGATTCTGTTGTAAATACTAACAGCAATCTAGCTATAGTCATAGAAATCATATAGAGAAACTCTCATTGTTTTTAAGCAGCTACTAGTTGTCACAGAACTATCAGTGTTTGATCATTTATCCTTTGGTTCTGACCAGATAGCACCCTTCAAAAATCAGTCCTGTTCCACTCTACAATGGTTCTCTAATTCATTACCCAAGATCATCAGCAAAAACAAAGCTCCTCATTCACAGTTGTGCTCCAGAGGCTTGAATGCTGCAGTCAGTGAAGTCAACCAACACTTCAGACACAAGCAAAGATCCTAAAGAGAGCTTAAAAACAAAACACCTATAGAAACCCCAACACTTCTAAAATAAACTATTCACTTTCTAAAAGAGTGTAGCCTTACAACACCACCACAATAAAAATGAATATCCAAAAATCAATATTTAGTACTTTTCTCATGTACCAATGACCTAATAAACAAAAAAGGTACAACCAAGATTTCACTATTGTTTATAATCTCATCAATACTACTGCAGGGGGGAAAAACAATATGATCTGTGCTAATAGCTTGCTTTCTTCTTCCCATACATGGTAGTTTAACTTTGGCAGGTCAGAAATCCAGAGTGTCAGGCAATGCACATTATATTTCCAAATCCATTCAGCTGCAGCAATCACAAATGCGATAATTTTCTTTTTTGTGTCTATTCTAGCGGAGCCATTAGTATGGATCAGATGTGCTCAGCACATCTGACACAGAATAATCTGCAGAGCGAAGCACAAGAGAGTGTAGTGAGATTCGGCTCATCTCTCTGCAGTGTGGTCATCCACTCATGAATCCACAGCAGAAAACACAGCAAATTAATTCTGCATGCCTCAAGTCATCATATAAGCAAATGGGTAGATTTTAGGTTATAGTTGTGAATGTAGTGTCATTCTACACGGCCCTGCAGTAAAACAAATACAAGTCTCTTAATTAACATGAGGCCATACAAGCTGCATAATAATAATATAGAACAATAGGCTGCTAAAAATAGTTTTAGATGTAATAGAACATGTTACAGTTTAGGACACGGAAAACATCCCATATAAAGATTCACTAAAGGCGTCAAAAAAAAAACACTGAATGAGAGCGTTTTGTTGACCTGCATTTATCGTTAACTGTGTAAACAAACAAGGTACAGCCGAGATATCACTCTAATTTAATTATCAAATGAACAATACTAAGGGAAACTATTGACATTGGGATCGGAGCTCATAGCTTGATTTCTGCCCATGCCCATACACATGGTACTTTCTTTGTAACAGGTTAGTAATCCTGACTGAGTGTCTTCTGCCAGACAACAACCGCTCATGCCAGCAGTTCTTCGAACTTTTAATGTGTTTGGGTTCAGTGTCAAACGTTTAACGTTACTGTCCTTAGTTTTCATCGTCTGGTGTGTAACGTAAGTCAACACTACACTCCTGCTTTGGACAGATAAGGTCAGACACCCAGCGTTTCTAAGGAAACGCAACATCTGGACACGTAACCGTGTTTACCCAGTCAGCGTGTGACTTAAATAATACGCAACAGATTTCTCTCAAGTGATGGCGTCAAAGCAAAAATGCTGCACATATTGGTTCGTTCGTTGTGATCAGTCGACAATCTGCTAAGCTAACTAACGTTAGCAGCTGCAAACCTGTTTCATCTTGACTTAACAGGACGGAAATTCTTACAAGTGTTGCCCTGCCGTACGGCTATAGGCTTATGCGGATCAGAGGAAACGATTAGCAAAACCCTGCAGGTTTTATTAAATCAAATAAGGAAGAAATTAATTTACCTAATTTTCAGCGCTCCCTAGTGAAGTCTTCACAACTCTGTCAATCTTGCGAATTTCATTCGGGACTTCCGGTTTGCGATCGTTGTAATTCAGTGTAAACGGCCCGGATGCAGGCAGCAGGAGACGAACGGATGGCCACGCCTCCTATAATATGTCGTTATTATAACCATTGGTTGAACAACATCCACTTATAAGGAAAATGATCAAGAGCTGGATTAAAATCTACATGATATAATGCATTTGTGTGTTCTGAACAGCCCAAGAGCTATTTAAAATGTCAGAAGTTTCCTCCATGTCAACACCCGGCCATCAGGGACCACTGACTGAATCTTTGAGCAACACCATCATTTAGAGCAAAGCAACGATTATATTAAGCGAGATAAAATGGAGCAATAACTAAAATAATATATAAGAATCAGGCTTCTTAAAGTATTACAAACCCCCAAACCAGAGATGTAACAATATTTATAAAATAAAAGCTGTTTGCGATTACCCTGAAACTGCTTTACAGTTTTATTTAGTATTGCATGTCATTTTGGTGTGAAATACAGGAATTTACTAATGAGAACACTCAATATCTCTGAAGTGAAAATACACAGCCTCACAAATTTCTTGGAAGATGAAAAACAATTTTATTAAATTAATCTTAATAATAATTGTATCTGCATTCCTTGTACATAAATGCAAATGTACTAATACACAGCCTGGTCAAAAAAAAAAAAGATGACAAAGCCAAGATTCATTAGGCTCAAATTGTGACAGAAAAAGTTGGGAGGAAGCTTGAAGTCCAGACCTTGAATTCACTGAAAGTCTTTGGGATGTGTTGAAGTAGACTTTACAGAGAGCTTGATTCTTGCATTATCAATACAAGATCTTGACTCAAAAATCCATGTACTTCTTGATGGAAATTCCATCAGAGGTGCATCATATTTTGGTTGTTGCCAAACATATAACATGCTAGAAACATAATAATCATAGCAATAATTATCCAGTTATAGACCCTTAAGGATCCAAACAGCGAACTCTTTTGACCAGGCAGTGTAGTAACATTTGTTATTTGTTAATTGCTAGCATTCTTGTCTATTAAAGCATCTCAATGAAATAAAGTGGCAACTGAAATGTCTACTTTTGACAACTTAACTATGAAAAAAAGAATATATTTGATGTGTTGTAATTACACCCTCATAATTGTGATCAGTCACATGTCACCATTCCTTTATTTAAGTGAAAAGAACCTGATATTTAATTGAACTGATCAACTGATCTCAAAACCAGAATTGCATCTGTTTCTTAAGAAGAGGCCATTCTCACAGTCAATACACAGAAAGAAACTCCATGCTCACACACTGGTATCAACATACAAAGAATTTAGATTTATTCATCAATTTGAAGGTTTAATCACATTTTACCAAGGTGTTTATTTCTTGTGTGGCAAAGGTCTCGTTCCAAGTTGGAAGATCACTCCTCATCTGCAGAGCCTGTTTTGTCAATGACTTTTTTCATCCAGCGACGCATACGGAATAAGTGTGTGTAGAATCCATATTTGCCATCACGATCACAGCCCTCACCCCACGACACAATGCCAATCTGATACCACCGTTTATCTGTAGGACTCTGTGGGCAGGACAAGATGTAAGGTTTAGTTGTGTGAGTCCAGCAAACAGAGCTTTATTGGTATTGGTAAATCAACTTGTTTGAGGAGAGAAGAATATATATGTGTCTATACCTTCATCACAAAAGGCCCTCCACTGTCTCCCTCACAAGCATCACCTCTTTTTGTATCATCTGGCTGGTAACCTATAAAACAAAAGATGACTTTGCTGTGACACCTGAGCACAAAAGCATCTCACAAATTCTCAGAAACTGAACTGTCTAGGGTCTAAAGAAGACCATGAAGAATATTACCAGCACAGAACATGTTGTCAGTGATGATGACCGAGGTGGAATTGCGACAGATGCTCTGATCCACAATGGGCAAGTGAATCTGTTGCAGCACTGTGGGAAGATTTTTTGGGTTTGATGTCCATGATTCCCTGAGGTTCCCCCAGCCAGTTACACGGCCCTTGAATCCTGCAAACATTAAACTTCAGAGAGAAAATCTGTCAATTACAGCTATGAATAAATTTGAAATATATGCTAAAATGCATTTTCTAAACATTCTTCCCCAAGAAAATATGCTGTTAGTGAGTTTTACCATCAAAAAAGGTGAATGGAAGCTTCCATCCAATCAACACCCAATGAGTAAAGAAGCTATATATATATATATATATATTTATTAGGGCTGTGAAACGATTAATCGCGATTAATCGCATCCAAAACAAAAGTTTGTGTTTACATAATATATGTGGGTGCACTGTGTATAATTATTTTGTCTATATATAAATACACACATGCATATGTATATTTAAGATTTTTTTATTTATATATAAAATATTTATTTACATTTAGTATAATCTATGTATAGTATATACATGAAAATATTTCTTAAATATATACAAGCATGTGTGTGTGTGTGTTTATGTGTATATATATATATATATATATATATATATATATATATATATATATATATACAAAATAAGTATACACAGTGCAGCCACATATAATATGTAAACACAAACTTTTATTTTGGATGCGATTAATCGTGATTATATTGTTTCACAGCCCTAATATATATATCATACATACATACACATTACACTATTGTTTTTACTTACTTCTTTGCAATACTCTTGGTGGGCAGACAAACAGGGTGGATCTCATTTGTAAAGACTACAGGCTTCTTCATGTGCAGGAGAGCAATGTCTCGGTTCAGGTTTTCCTTCCAGTTATATTTAGGGTGGACAATGATTTCATCAATAGCCACAATCTTTTCAATGCCCCTCTCATACCTGACTCAGAGAGAAACAGGAAAGAGTTTAAAACAGCTTAATTTCTTGTAGACTGTGTAAATTTCACAGCTTTTTTTTTTTTTTTCTAATCATTTTTACATTTAACAAGTAGACATTTACAGTTTATGACTGGTGCAGTCTACTGGGAAAACTCTATGCAGGTTTTATAGATTTTTTTTGAGGGCTCACTTGGTACGAGAGTGTTTTCCAAGGCGGACGATGATATCATTGATGGTGAAGTTCTTGTTCCACGGTGGGTAGAGAATGCAGTGGGCTGCAGTGAGAATCCATTCATCGCTGATCAGACTGGCTCCACACAGCAGCTCCTGAGGACTACGCTTATATAACATCACCTGCCTGCAAATGACATCAAACACAGTATGCAACATGCGGTGTTAGATGACGGCAAGATATCTGAAAGTTTAAAACAGCGTATGTGGTATGTTTTCACCATGGAGCACTGGCCATTTCAGCCTCCTCTCCTCCCACTATTCTGCTTCCAGTGTATGACATCAGTAGCTCCTTCTCATTCTTATCTTCTTTGCTGATCTTCTCAAACAAGGGGCGCTCTCCACACTCTGACCAAAGGCAGTTTAATATTAATTATCAGTTGATAATACAAGATATCAAACCACCGCAAAACAGACGGTGAAGTATCAGACCTTGTTCTCCATTGCCAAAACTGCGGGGGCTAAAGAAAGCCTTTCTCTTTCCATCAAGAGTTGTTCTCTCTCGACCACCTGATTCCTCTACGAACTTGTCCAGAGGGGCGTCTGAGAGTGAATGAGAAAGAGACAGTGATGTTCAAGTGTGGGCTTAGAGGCGTGATGACTTAGCCTTCCTTAATTTTGAAAAAGTTTTTGCTTTATTAAAATAATGACACTTAATCCTAATTAAAAGTCTCTGGTCCAGATGTTACTTTCAATCAAGGTCTAAAGTTCAAGGGAACAAATTCTAGTTGTTATCCTGTAAGTGTTTGAAGAAGGTAGTTCTGCTCACTCACCACACATCTCTAAGTCACAGTAATCAATGGTAACGTTTCCGCCTGCTTCCTTTACGTAGCACCAGGGACCCTCCATATCTCCGTCTGGGTTTCTGCAGTGGTTCTTTACCAGCTGAACTTGAGGCAGAAAATCTTTTCCTTTAATCAAGGCTTGCACTTCTGGTGCACTCCATTGCATGCAGGTGCGTCCCCCATAGACACAGACAAATCCCCAGTGTAGGCCTCCCCATTTCCAGCCAGGCATTTACTCTTCACATAACGCTCTTCAGATTTCACAGTAGGAGGTGGCGGAGGGAGAGCAACAGGCTCGCCTGAGGAGGAGAGAGTGAGATGATCAGTCTGGTGGACTAGCATAAGTTGATGGAATGGAATGAAACCTTTTTTTTAATTCATGATCAAACATAAACTGTACAATAAACAGGGCACAAATAAAGGTGTGATCAGATATGGTAATATGTGTTTTAGTAAATCAGTAGTCATTTAGCAGATCCAAAGCAACACCAAGTACACTAAATATTATAGCGATCATTTCTTCTGAGCAACCTGACACAGCCGTGATGGCTCAACATTCTGGTTGACAGTGCAAAGCGTTAGTTATTACAACACAGGACATTTTGCAGTAAGATTTTAGTGATTTTCTCTACCGCATTTTGGCAAGCTGCAGGACTCCCTTCTGACCGTCGGGTCTCTTGTAAAACACCAAGGGCCTTCACTGCTCTTATCTGGGTTTCTGCAAAAGTTCTCCGGTAGCTTCAGCTGTGTCACATTAAATTCGCTAAAAATGGGAAACAAGTTGGTCATAAGACAAAAGAGCTGCTGCTACATCACTAGAGCCATGTAAAGCTCAATAAATGAAAACAAAACAGCCTCCTCATTACTGAAATAATTTATGCTTTTTAGACAATCAACATAAAATGGTTTTGCCAATCATGAGAGACGACAGTTGCTGTCAATAAAGAGTGCAATCGAAGTACATACTGAATCCTGTGGGGGAAGTTGCTTTTCCAGTACTGGCATGACCTTCCAGACTTGGTGACAGATACTTTACCAGCGTAGTTTTCACCAAAATGAATGAAACATTCTCCTGTCAACAGGGAAATTATAGTTAAAACTTACACCAAAACTAAAAACATACCTACATTTTTTTTCTAAAATTAACATTAACTGAAAATAAAAAAGTAAACATTTTATTTCAGCTACTTGCCAAGGAAACACTTGTCATTTTTATTGTTTAACTTGATGTACTAAAATAACTAAACCTGAAATTAAAATTCATAAAAACCATTTAGACATCCTTTAAAATTAAATAGATATATATATATATATATATATATATATATATATATATATATATATATATATATATATATATATATATATACATATATATATATATATATACTAATTCCAAAAATTAGTAAAAACTAGAACAATGACACAGAAATAACACTGCCAATCAAACATCCATTAATTGACATGGTTATGATCAGTCACAAGCTTTTACGCAAAAATGTCTTTGTGTTTTGGTGAATAAGTACAGTGTGTATCACCCTTACCTTCTGATTCCACACATGCTCTCAAACTGTTCATATTTGCTGGTGTTCTGGATAATTTTGTTCCCTCACAGCCTGTGGAAAAAAGATAAAAAAGTGAAATATATAACTTCTAACAGAGTTCCCAAGTTGCCATTTTTGTCTGTGGAATTGGGCTACTTTTACACTGCCACAGATTTTAGTTATGGGAGTGCCTTAGTTTGAGTTTTGCTATTTGGGGTAGTTTAATTGGCCACTGGGCAACCCTGATACCAAAACACTCGTTTTTAATTTGTATATTGAGCAGGGAAAGGCCAGTGAAAATGCACTTTGTCCCTGGTTCAATAGAAACTGTTTACACAAAATGTTGTCACTGTTTACACTGAAACTTTTGTAAAATGATGTATATTCTTACCCAAATATTTCGCCCAAAAAATTTCCTGTGGGAAAATGTAAGAAATCAATAAACATAAAATACTAGATTAAAGGATTTATCCCACACTTCAAATGGCAGTAATCTTATAAATATATATGTTGTATACTTATATATTGATTTTTTCTTTTTTAAATCCACATATAGATTAAAATATTTCCATGTTTCAATTGGGGCTTAAGTGTCTACAACACAAAATGCATTTCTCACCGTTTTATCAACTCTCTCAAACACTTCTCGAGCTTCCTCATGGTCACAAATCTCTTCCACACACTCTCTCTCTAGATTTCCCGGTTTTAACTCCTCAAATCTGCCGTTAGCCCTCTTTGCCCGAATGATCTGAGAGGCTTCCTTATTGTCAATGAACACTGAAGCACAAAAGCCAACATTTCTCAAAACATCTAGGCTCACATACTATAATATATATTATCTTTGAATACATTTGTTTAGTTTGTTATTGCCAAATTAGTCAGAGAATTCCTACCGTTATTACACAACGTGAGCTGGAGAACTTGTCCCAGAAGCAGGGTGAGAAGGAGAGGCGCTGGTTTAGCTCCCATTCTTGGGGATGACCGAGTCTGTAATCCTGAAAAGTCTTGGAGCATCTCATCAAATCTCTCACCCACTCAGTTAGAAAAGCCCAGAGCTGCAGTTACTGGAGTCACCAAGTTAATATTGAACTACCAGAGTTCAAAGAGAACAAAGTGTCTGAACTCTTTTCACAAAAAGAGCCCGTCTCTTCTGTATCAGATATCAACGTGGAACATTCTTTGCTTTCTGAGGAACATGAATCAGACATATTTAATGAAAACAAGATAACTTCATATCTCCTAAGCTATCCGAATTCAACTGAGGACATATTATACAAATTCCAAATATTTAGATTCAATATTTTACAGTGCTCCTCCATATTTTGTCATTTAAGAGTAGTTGCATATTTGTTACTAATCAAAATAATTAGCTTTCATCTTGAAATTATGACCCTCTTTTTGTAGCTGAAGAGCTCCATTAGCTCTTATCTACTGGGTATCTACTGCTTATCATATCCTCTAATAATAATCATTATGTTTTTATATAAAAAGTACATACATGGTATTTTACTTTAACAGTTGACAAGTGAAAGATGTGATAGTTTGCAAAATAACAGATATATATATAATTGAATTTCCTCTTGTATTAGCTCATTTCCCAACACAGCTGTGTTTTGCTGATTAACTTGTACACTGTCTGTATAAACAGTGATGAAACAAGGTCCACTGCGCACAGGAGTCAATATTTACTGATACAAGCTGCAAACCCATCAAAGAACCAAAGAACAGCAAAACATAAATTCAACATAGCTTATACATTTATTTCACAATGGTTGTTTTTTTCTTTAGTGTGAGACATAATGTGAAAGGTTTATGTTTGAAAACGAAACACTTCAGTGTCACAGCCCTGTCTCTATTTCTACAGTCTCTGCCACAGAACTTAAACCATCCTGACCTTGTAATATGACCAAACAACTATTAGCATCCTGTTCTGAAACTACAATACAGTCACTACTGGCATCGTTTTCCTGCACAACTATGCATTCAGCATTAGCTTCCTGTTCCTGAATCTCTATACAGTTAGAAGGCTGTTCTTGCACTACTATACACTTGGTATTATCATTGGAGACAATAATCTCAATGATATTCTCACTGAGCTCAATACGTTCAACCCCCTTCTCCGCTCCTTTTTCCAAAACAATTGTGCCATGGTGGTACGCACCAGAGCCCAAAATGGCCCCTTCTGGGTGAGACACCATAGTGAAGTCGTCTGAGGCTTCAACGTACGCAACCATCGGTCCCTCTTCCAAACTGCTGCAGTCAGTCCTACCTGGCTCACCCTCTGCTTTCTGGCCTGCCCTTTTGGGCCGACCTCGTGTCGGCAATGCGTGACCAGAGTCCGGGTGATGTTTGTGCGACTGCAGATGCCGCTGTAGACTCTGCATCATTGTGTATTTGGCACCACACACCTGGCAAACATGTGGCTTCTCTTCCAGGTGAGACTTTAGGTGGCGCCTGAGTTTGGTTGCCATCGTGTACCCTTTCCCACACTGTTCACATTTATAGGGTCTGTCTCCTGTGTGCAGTCGTTCATGGGCCCGTAACGTGTGAGGGTCCCGTAAAGCCTTACCACAGACAGGACACAGATACACCTCACCCGTGTGTGAAATCAGGTGCCGGCGTAGCTCGGGAACTTGAGAAAAGCACATGTCGCAGTGGTCGCACTTGTAGGGTTTCTCTCCGGTGTGGATGCGCATGTGTCCCAGCAGATTGCCACGTTGGCGAAAGCTCTTGTCACAGTGCTGGCAGATGTCCGGCCGTTCTCCCGTGTGCAGGCGCATGTGGTTCCTCAAAGAGCCAGAATTGGAAAGTTCTTTACTGCACTCTGGACACTTGACCTTGGGAGCCTGGTAGTCTGGCTCTTTTGTCCGATGGACTTCTCTGTGGACGCGTAGCGAGGGCCGGCGAGCAAAAGCTTTTCCACAGATGTCACAGACGAATGGTTTCTCGCCTGAGTGGAGAACCTGGTGCTCCTTGAGGTCCCGTTTTAAGCCATAGCTTTTGTCACAGTGCTGGCACTGAAACGGTCTCTGACCACGATGCATTAGCAGGTGGGCTTGGAAGCTCTCCTGTGAACTGTATGGTTTACCACACTCTGTGCACATGTACGGCTTTTGATTTTGATGTGTGAATTTGTGTTTCTTGAGATGGCACAGCTGAAAGAAGCTCTTGTCACACTCTGTAACATTTGTACTTCCTCTCTCGGATGATAAAGTGAGGAAAATCCTGCTCATTTTGCTCAATGCTGGAATCCTCATTATTGTTACAATGTTTGCATTGTGTCATCTTTGTTATTGAAGAGCTTTTTCTTGCTGCTTAGGTCTGACCTGGTCATCGGATCTTGTCGTTTGCAGATACGGTTGGCTGACGAGTGCACTTTTCGAGGTTTAGCAGCAAGGCGAGAGCTGGCTCTTAGGCTTCTCTCTGGCTTCAGATGTTCTGATGAACTCTGGGCTTGTGATGTATTCACACTGACACTCTGAATCTCTTCTCTTGCATCGATCTGCTCAGCTTCACTCTCCCCGTGTGCCTCATCCACCCCATTCTGCTCCAGGACACTGGATTTACAGGCTCTAGAGTCCTGCACAAGACTTTTCGTCTTGATAGGAAGTTTTGTATTCTCTAGTGGGGCAGGATCTGTTACAAGATAAAAGTTTCACATATTTTCAAAAGCATAACATTATATCATGAACCTCTTACACAGCACAAATACCAGGTATAAACTTACATGAACAGCCAGAGGGGTGATCTAAAGTGATGTCTTCTAGAGCTTCATCTTGATCTCTGTTTGGTCTACTACTGCTTTCACAGGCTTTTACTTGCAGAACTTCTTCTTCAAAAGAGGCTTCTTGTTGATCTTCCGAGAGGAGCAGTTCTGTTCCTGGTTGAATGTCCCGAACAGACCCTGAGGCCCAATCTTCCATCCACCTCAAGCACACTGACATTGCTCTCTTCCTCACTTTGAGTGCTGCAGGCAAACCTATGGAGGCAGTTAAACAAGTCTGATTATATAATGTAATGATATGCAAGATAGTAACTGTGCTAAATATAATAATGAATTAATTCTGGCTTAGGCCTATTGCGATAAAATTGATTAATCGCATAGTCGCGTTATTATATATAATTGCATTTATTAAATATAACCGCAATAATTAAGCAGTTTAAATTTATCACATTTTGCCATAGTCAAATAGTCAAACTCTTCCCTCGTGCAAAATTAAGGTTTGTCGGTTTAATTTCTCTATAATATATTTATTATATCATATTATATTATATAAATATACATTTTCACATCTTTAAAGTAAATCATTTGGGCCTAATTTATTATAATGTTCATTACTATATTATGTACAATTTCAAGTAAAGCAAATATATATATATATATATATATATATATATATATATATATATATATATATATATATATATATATACACACACATTAATGCATGAACAAAACAGAATTAATCATCAGCACAAAATTCATGATAATGACAGGTCTATTCTGGAGAAACTTACCTCATCCAGTACATTTCCTCAGAGATTTCTCTTTTGAACACATTTTGGCATGTATTTTGCAACCCCTGGAGAATAAGAACACATACTTACATACTTATAGCTACACAGCAACATCTTATTTAGCTCTAAAAACTGCTTTTGTAGTCTCATTTGAACATAGTAATGCTAAAAACATATGTGCAATATCAGGTGAGAAGTAAATTAAGTAAACGCTGCTAATGTCTTGAAGCACATTTGCTGTGGTGCTAAACAAACAAACCTGTCAGCTGTATGGTTCAAAATGAAATTTAAAAACGCAGTGGCATGCATACCTCCTCTTTTTCCTTCCTAGTTATTTTGTCAGGTTCCTCCAGACCTAGCAGAGTGCCTTTCTCTAGCACTCGCCCAACACACCACAGACCCAAGTGTCCATCTTCAGCCAGAGAAGGACCCAGGGTGAGCCCTCGTGGTATTGATCCCAGCACACTGTGGATGGAGTCTCTCATGTTCCCAGAGCCTTTATCCCTCCAAAAGTCTGTTGCCACTACATTAAAAATAACAAACACCACAATAAGACAAGCCAGTACTCTCATGCTTACATTTTGAAAGCTGTAGTGACATGCAAAAGTGAATGAACAGCACATGCAAATCAAACAACTAATACTTAATGAACAATTGTTATTTGGCTGTGCATTTACATATCTTTTTCATTATGTTAACTATATTTTTCTTTCTATTGTCTATATTTTCTTTCCTTATATTATTGTTTTTCAGACCCATAAAATATAAATATGTCTAACACTGTTTTAAGGACAGTCCCTTATAATTTACTATGGTTTTACAGTAATAACAATAATGGTGCAAATATTGGTGATTTTTGTACTGTGAATTGCATGGTTAGTTAAATGCCATACGAATCAATGATCGTGATACAAATTAATGCTTGTTGCGATTCGAATAAATGAAGTCCTTAATTTGAAATGCACAATATATAAATATATATATATATATATATATATATATATATATATATATATATATATATATATATATATATATATATATATATATATCACAAGGTAAATTCAAGACTTTAGTTTTCCTCTGTTAGTAAGTCTAAAGCAATATGCAGTATGTAATCTAGAAAGTATTGTGGAGAGCAGAGCTAGCTGATGACAAACACGTTATGCCTGGAGTAAACAGCAATTTCCTATAGATCTTCAGAAAATACGTTTTGTTTGTTTTGTTTTTGCTGTGTACGTTATGTTTAAAGCGTCTTTATAGATGCAGGATGTGCTGAAACCCAGCGTTCATCGAATAGAGAACAGGTCGAATCTGCAAACATAAACATGAGATTGACAAAAAGTTTTCAACCAACTCAGGACTATATTTCCTCTGCCCACTCGAGGGTCTTGTTTATCCACCCAAAAACTCCGGGAAAATTATCGTTCTCCAGCCAACTGTGCATCTTCCGGAAGTCAGGTAGCTTACTGTTACAGAGAAACGGTTCCCTCTAGAAACAACTACCGGTGCAGTGCAGTCGCCCTCTCCGAGTCCAAAGAGAGCTAAATGTTCGTTTTGTTTTGAATGTATGTCAATATAGGAATTTCTGTGCATGTTAAAGAAGATATTCATGACAAAAGAATTCAACACATGTTGGCAAAGTGTCTGCGTCCTTTTATGCATTTTAACTTACAGAATTAGAATATTAAATTAATGAATTCTTCATGATTGGCTGTGTATTCAAATCAATTATTTATTAAACATTAAACATGACCTTTGCTTTCGTTTGAGATTTTTTTCCTGGTTGAATGTGGTAGTTCTGTGTATAGGATATTTTTCTGAGTTTTATTTCTTTTTTTCTCAATTTTTAATCCAAAGATTTCAGAAACAACCTAAAGGCAGACAAACTTTCTAGCACACGGTGGCGCTAGAGACACATCTCTAATTTACATGTCTCCATAGTATTGCTTTCCTTATTTTTAAAGAAAGGATTAATGCTTCCACATAATTTAACCAACAAAGTAAAACATTTCTTTCAAAAGAATTCACAAGTATTTCCCTCAAGTAAACAAATCTCAAGCAAACCATTACGTGCAAAAATTGGAGATTTGCTGAACACAAATGAAAAGATATTTAGAAGAATGTCAGAAACCAGATGGTTAACAGAACCCATTGACTTTTTTTTTACTATGGAATTCAATGGGTTCTGTTAACCGTCTGGTTTCTGACATTCTTCTAAATATCTTTTCATTTGTGTTCAGCTGAAGTAAGAAACTCGTATAGTATAGGCTTAAAACAACTTAAGGGCGAGTAAATTATGTCAGGATTTTCATTTTTGGGTGAACAATGCCTTTTTTCAACAAAATCTGTTTACCTCAATTTAAAGTGGTTTACATGTTGTGGTTGCTTTGTAATAAACATTGCTTTGGATTGAGTACATCATTCAGTCTCAATGTTTAGTTGGTTGAAAAAATATCCCACCTCACTTACTATTTAACTCTTGATGCACTTACAAATATTTTGCCAAAGCTTTTTAGTAAATGGACAGATAAAAAACATATTAACTGGTTAACCTGATTCACCGCAAAAGGAGCGACTGAGGCAAATCTCCTATTTTTGCACGTAATGGTTTGCTTGAGATTTGTTTACTTGAGGGTAATACTTGTGAATTCTTTTGAAAGAAATGTTTTACTTTGTTGGTTAAATTATGTGGATGCATTAATCCTTTCTTTAAAGATAAGGAAAGCAAAACATAGGTAATTGCTAAAAATATATTATTCTCCAATTAATATGTGTGTGGGGGGAGGGGTTATTTCATTACCACAAAGTACATTCAGAATTACATTAATGTAAACAAAAGAAAACGTAGTACAGCCTAGTAAGTTGGCTAACAGTTACAGAAATAACTTTAGAGACTTTTTTTTAAAGCTGTCCTGTTATCCGAATGGTTTTCTTGATAGGCTATTCTGATTATACGTTGAAGAATAAAAAAGAGGTTTGTTTTTACTCTATATTTGCATTTATGGATATGATATTTACTGAAAAATGTTAAGACTTAAGTTGTCTCGCAAATCAGAAAACTAAATGAATCCAGCCCTTTGAGAGACTCAGCTGTAAGGCCGATAGCGCCCTCTGGAGGAAGACACCAAATCGCATCCTTGCAGGTAATGGGGACAGATCGGCTTGTGTGCATTTGTGAATCAAGTCCGCGGAACAACAGTCTCAAAAGTCACGTGATTCGCTGTGCATGAAATTACAGGTACAGATAAAGCGCTTGTGGATTGTGAGCAAAGCAATGTGAGTAAGGACAATACTGCGTGATTGCTGTGTGTGTGGATCTCTTGTGTGCATCTGTCGTGTGTGCCTCTGTGGATTGCTGTGTGTGTGTGGATCTGTCTTGTGCATCTGTGGATTGGTTTGCGTGTGTGGATCTCATGGTGTGCATTTGTGGATTGATTTGCGTGTGTGGATCTCTCGCGTGCATTTGTGGATGAGTGCGTGTGCATGCGGGTCTCTCGCGTGCATTTGTGGATGAGTGCGTGTGCATGCGGATCTCTCACGTGCATTTGTGGAAGGTTTTGAGACTGTTTTCACTCCATACTTGCGCCAGGTAAGTTTCCGTATTTAAAGAGTTTTCTTGGTTAACGGGAGACTAAATTGCTTATATGTTTTGAGTGTGTTGTTTCAGTAAGTGTCTGCTTTCTCATAAGGTGAGTGACGACGTGTCAGTATGCTGCAAACCTCCTGTGTGGTATGTATGATTTTAAGTTAAGTTAGTTTGTTTTTAATTCTAAGGAAATGTTGTTGTTTTTTTAATCTTTTGCATGTGTGACAATGTCCAATGGTTCCTGTGATTTATTTGAGGGCAGGATTTAAACCTGTGACTGCACTGCTGCTTTGCGTGGGTCTCAATTTAATAGCTCTTGTAGACGTAACTTTATTTTTATTGTTTTGAGTTCTGTAAACTAGGGCTTCTCAACTCCAGTCCTCGCGACCCACTGCTCTGCATATTCAATTGTGTATCAGGTGTGTTAAACAAGGGAGACATACACAATTGAATATGCAGAGCAGTGGGTCGCGAGGACTGGAGTGGAGAACCCCTGGTCTAAACTGAGTTAGTTAATTTTGTTTCTGAGTAAAAGTGTTTGTTGCTTTGGTTTATGAATATGTACTCAGTGTTGGGGAGTAGTTAACTACAAGTAGCATAGCTACTAACTTAACTACATTTTTCAGTAGCTTGGCAGTAGCTCAGTTGCTTTTTAAACAGTGTAGCTTTTCCAGTAGCTACTTTTTACAGCAAGTAGCTAGCGGTGTAGCGCGAGCAAAAGCTACATTGCTACATTGAGAAAATGTTCTACATGCAATTTACGTTGGATGTATATTTCGTTCTTTCAATGTTGTAGTAGGCTATTTGTTGCACTTTTGACAAACACTTGGAGATATTTTAGTGTTGTGTGTAATAAAACAATACTCTTTGACTTTGAAATCGCAATTGCATTGCCTTGTTTTAAACACTAAATATTTTACTTAAAACATTCCTTAGACACTTATTCAGTTATTTATAATATACGTTGTTCAAAAAGCAAAAGTAGTTTCAGTGTAGCTAGCTACTTTTTGATTGTAACTTGTAGTGTAGCTAACTACTTTTCTAAACGGGTAGCTTGACTGTAGTTAAACTACTTTAACGAGTAGCTTGTAGCTTGTCAAACTACAGTTTCAGAGTAGCTTCCCCAGTACTTTTGTTTTACAAGTGTAAAATCTTTTGTATGTGAGTAGTTTGTGTATTTTCTTTTTTATTGGATCACTGAACGGGAGGGGTTGGCTGTGGTTATAAATTGATTTTGTGTATTTTTCACGTAGTGTGGTTCATTTTTCCCCCCACTGTGTTTGTGTGTGTATGTTGGATATTAAGTGTGGGCTGGAAATCCAAAGTGTCTCGGCTGGCCATCTTCCTCTTTGTTCAAGGGAAGGTGTAGAGAGCGACTGAAGAGAGCAACATCCCGTTCAGACGTTACCTTTGACCTTCATCCAAACAGACAAACTTATTTACAATCCAATCCAGGTGAGCTGTGAATGACCCTTGGTTGAAGCTATCATCTTCAAATGCATTATACAATATATGTGAGTTTGTTGGTGTCTTTGCAGTTAATTTCAGAGTTGTTTCCATGGATCCCAAATTTGTGCCTTTTGATCAAATGGTAAGACCAGATGTTTCACCATATTGAGTGTTCTGACCATAAATGAAAAGAAAATTAAATGCAGGTTCTTTTAAGATGCAGAAATTTCAACTTCAATGACCGCTTTTAAATGTTTATTATTCCTGTCTGTCTCGGGATGAAGGTGAGTTTGCTTTGGTGTAAGACTTTGAATGGAGCCAATGCAGCTTTTTGCACTTTTCTTTCTTTGCAGATTTTCTCTGAGCTGTTAATTTGTTTTAATAGGACAAAGATAATAACCGGATTGGTCAGTGGACAAATGTTTCCTCAACGGAGCTGATATTGGAGCTTTCTCAGTTAAACCCAGAGGCTCAGATGGGGATGTACACCCTAAAGGCTTTTATTGCTGACCGAGAAGTCTCCCAAGTTTTTGAGGTGAAAAAATACGGTAAGTTGTTCTGTATGTGCAGTTCAATGACAGATCTGAGGCCTTAACCTAAAGCGCTTTGTTTCTGGTTTAGTTTTGCCCAAGTCTGATGTGACTAAACACACCGCAGACCTACAGCGTTGCAGTTATGGGACTGAAAGTTGAGTCCTGTGGCAAGTGAATGATGCTTTATTTTCTTGTCTTGTGGTTGGTCAGTTCTTTATTTTGTTCTGATGTTTCCCAGTTTGTCCGTTCCAGTTGTCTGTCAGCGTCAATATGGCTCCAGCAGTGCAGATTCTGGTCTACAGCGTTCTTCCCGGTGAGAATTTAGTTGCTGCTAATGTGCCGTTTGACACTGATCTGTGTTTCCAGAACCATATACTGTATGATGTGGCTATTTTTCAATTTGGGAATGTTGGTGTGTGTGTGTCCTACAGCGTGTTGGTCCTTGTTCCAGGTATCTCTGCAGTTTTCTCCAGCTGTTCCTGCGGAGGGAAATGTTCTGATGGTTCCTGCTCAAGCAGGATCTCTGTGTAGCCTCAGTGCTGTAGATTCATTCATTAAAAACCAACACATTATGACTTTAGTCTTCTTTTTAGGTCTTCTTTTTATGATCTTTTAATGTGACGGAAGGACGGACGGAAGTATGATATGTTGTTTCGGAGGACTGGAGGCCGGAGGACTGGAGGCCGGAGGACTGGAGGCCGGAGGACTGGAGGCCGAGGACGGAGGCAAAAAAAAATATATATTTTTTAAAAATTAAATAAACATCCATCCATCCATCCATCCATCCATCCATCCATCCATCCATCCATCCATCCATCCATCCGACCATGGCGCCCCGCCCTTGCTCCCCTTTCAGTGTGGCCTCCGGGCGGGCGCCACTGGTCCCCGAAATGGAAATCAGAGATATACATCTTGTTCGGCTTGAGCCAGGGATCGCAGTGATGCGAAAATCGATAATTCTAGCTCAAACGGTCTAGGAGTTATGCGCAATTTCAGTACTTTTAGATTTTTTACTAATTTTTTTTTTCTAAAATTTTTTACTAATTTTTACGTCCCCCCAGGGGGGGGATCCGACTCCTCCCATGTGGAGGAGTGGGAGGAGTTGGATCTGGATCCGAGCTCCTCCCATGTGGAGGAGTGGGAGGAGTTGGATCTGGATCCAACTCCTCCCTGTGGATTTCATGTTCTGCACACCACTTTACCATGGAAGCTTGTTTCTTTTTTCTTGAAAATGGAAAAAAAATGTAAGCCCTCCAGTCTGCTTCTGTTTTAAAGTCCCTGTAAAGTCAAAATTAAGTATGTGTTCTGAGTTTGTCACACCACAGAAAAATGTGTTATTAGCCACCCAGCCAAATTTGAATGATAAAAAAAGCCGACAAGTACATAAAATAAGCTATCAAAATCTTGAAAAAATTAGCAGTTACCTCTGTTCTCAAACGCTGTGGGCGTGTCCGCTGGCTGCGTGGAAGCCACGCCCACTCGCGTGAAAGCTGTCGACGGTGATATTAGCTGATACCAGAGCCCTGTTTAACGGTCTAATTGCACATTTCAGTACTTCACAGTTCTCAGGCTTTGTAATATGTTTTAGCAATACATATATAATATTTATAATGTGTTTAGAACTTTTTTGTAGAATTGCCTTTATAGGGACTTTAAGTCTTATCTCTCTGATTCAGATACATCATTTTTATTTCATATGGGCCATTCTACGGAAATGTTCATTTTTCTGTCCCTAGCCTTTTACAGAAATACTTTAAAAATACTTTTTAGGCTTACAAGTTCTTTATATTTTAAAATGAAAATAATTGAATTGCCAATTGTAATATACATTTTAAGTGTCAAATGAGTTTAAAATCATTCAAAATTACAATGAAAATTCTGAAACTATGTTTCTCTCTGTCGACTATTTTAATATATTTTTCTTTGTGTTAGTCTCCTCCTGTTATGTCTTTCTGCAATAAAAAAAATAAATAAAAAAGCTTGTTTCTTTTTTCATTAATGCAAGAAAACACAATAACAATAAGGCAAAATCAAAGGGCAAAATGCAAAATCACATAAAATCCCTCAAAAAAACGAACAGAGCACAACTCTGTAAGAATGAAGCAAATTAATTACAAGAAAGAAAGACAGAAAACGATGATATAAAAAGTCAAAATTATGACATGGAAGATTCAAAATTATGAAATGAAAACAAATACGCTGCCATGCCATGTGGAGGAGTGGCACTTTCGTGTTGCCTTGTGTGCTGCCATGGTCCACTGGGGACCAATGGATGGTAAAGAGGTTCGCCTTGTGCGCTGAAAGGTGCCACTTTCGTCACTAGCTTTTGTTACTGAATGTGATTTCTTTTTTTTTTTATGTGATGGTCGGAAGGACGGAAGTCCGTCTGTCTGTCCGGACTTAGCTGGAGGACACTAAAAAGCTGAAGAGAACTGTGGTGACAGTCAGGGGATGGCTGGCAGGGGGATATTTGCAGCTGGTAATGGATGGTAAAGAGGTTCGATTGAGTAAGATAGTGGCCTATCTTAAAAAGCATTTAACAAATGAACGTGAACTAGTTCATTTTTAGATACGTGAACTTAGTTCCTTTAAAAAAAAAAACCTGAACATGAACTAGTTCATTATCATCTGTGTGAACTGAACTTCGAGCTAGTTCTTTTTAAGGATGAACTGGCACAACACTGCTTACAATTGCTATATATGTCAGAGGTCGCACACCTCTGGAGCAACTAGGGGTTAAGTGTCTTGATCAGGGACACATTGGTGTCTCACAGTGGATTCGAACCCAGGTCTCTCATACCAAAGGCATGTGTCTTATCCACTGTGCCAGTATTTTATATGCTTTTTAAGCACTTAAAACTGCAGTTTTTTTCTTTTAAACATCAACATCTCATACATTCCCTACTCATGGGATAGAAGTGTCCATCATATGCGCACTTGATAGTCTCTGCAGAATTAGTAGGTCATCCGGGTACTTTTTGCCTACTCTTTTATGAGTACTGTGAATTCAGAGATACTTCTTCTGTCACTCTTTTTCACCTTCTATATAGCAGAGAAGCAGATGCAGACAAATTGCTTTTAGATGAAGCCATGGAGTTTTTTTTTTCTTGCCAGTCACTAGTTCATTTTGGGCTTTGAGGGTTGATGTTATGTAAAGCTGCTTGAAACAATGTGCATACAAATTACAATGTATTGTTACATCATGCTCAAAACTGGATGGTAAGCCCGACTCGTAAAAAAAAGTTTTATTCATAAAAAAAAGTCAAAAGGTCATGTATTGCCACACATTTAGCTGGACAAGAAAGTTCACTACTAAATATACTGTCAAACTTAGAACCAGAAACCTAAATTGATCAGTCCCACAAAAGCATAACAAATCCCACAGCATGTATCATCCTCAGTGATCTTTCATCTGGTCGTCCTCCTCCAGTCTGCGTATCTCTCCCTTCAGGAAGTTGATGTTTTCTCTGGAGGCTTTCAGTCGCTCCTTCAGCTCTACGATCTCCAGGCTAGTCTTCTTCTTTGCCGCTTTTTCTCGTGTTCGTATTTCCAGCTCTGCAACTGCAACATGAAACACTGAATGTTTAGTTCACATGATTAGAACTGCGGACTCATTTTAATGTACAGTATGTTCAGGGTTTAATTATAGCCCATCCACTGAGCTGTTCAATAGGAGCTGCAAAGGTAAGTGAAGCACTCACACTCGGTCTCGTGTTTGTAAGCACCCAACGTCAGCTGTCTGGTGGTGTTCAGAAGTTGCTGCATCATGGCTGTCGGGTCTTGAAATATCTGCAAAAACACAGGTTTTAGGCTTTATGATTGTATTATTACTATAATGTCATGTTATTGTGCTGTTCTGATCAAATTCACACCATCTCGTCGTAGAACTCGGACACGAACTGTCTTCTTTGGCATGGCGCTGGAGTCTGACTGGAACAGCTTCAGCAGATGATACAGGGTGACCTGAAGAAAAAACACCACAACATCAAACCTTTGCTTTTTCTATTCATTTAATACGAAGGTACAGTAATGCAGGGAGTCCAGTAGAAATGTTTAAATAAAAACAGTGTACATTTTGGTAACACTTCATTTTACATGTAGTTTTTATAGTCAATCATGCATAGATACATGCAACTAACTCCTTACTTAAATTATATTGTAAGTACATGTAGTTAATTACTATTACTTCAATATTTCATATTTCTGTATTCCAAATTTGATACATTAGTATCATACGATTATTTATGCAAATTGTAAGTGCTGTGTAAAATGCATCTATAGGTGCTCCTTTAAAAATGTAAGTGTTGAGCCATGTGTTTTAATTATAACACATATTTACATGTGGTACAGCCGGCTCACGGAGGCTCCAAACGTCACCGCATACGTCACCGACGCAAGCCTCGAATACGCGCTTCACAGAAATCATCCCGGATTACTCGACACACGCTTCGAAGCCTCGATACAGGAGGACACATCACTACTGCCAGGTAAGTTTCCATATTTTAAAGAGTTTTCTTGGTTAACGGGAGACTGAATTGCTTGTTTGTTTTACTTAAGGGGCTGCATATTCTCATAAGGTGAGTGAAGATGTGTAGTTCAGTGCTGCAAATCTCCTGGGGTATGTATGATTTTAAGTTAATTTAGTTTGTTTTTAATTCTAAGCTTAACCAGACGTCACTCTGTAGGCCAAAACGCGGAAGTGAGCTAGCATTTTAGCATTACGGTTCCTCGCTCTATAAAGCCTATGGGGTTTTTTGAATGGGTTTTTGCTAAATCGCCTGAAATAAGGTCTGTGGTGAACAGAGCCTCTAAATATTTTCACGTTTTGATCTATGACATAGAACACACAGTTATAACCTGCTTGGGGTTTTTTAAAACTTTATTGAGTCTGATTGTGCTTTTTAAAATCTTTATATAGGCTTAAAAGTGTATACATTTTGGAACATGCCTTTACTTAGGCAATTTTAAATGTACAACTTCTGTCAACAATAAAACACTAACAAACTAAACATGTACCTGTACACTTTATATTAAGTGGCTTTAAGTACTATGTACTTACATTGAAAAATAAGTACAATGTACTTATTGTGTTCATGTTGTATTGTAAAACACTTTTGCTTCTATTGAGGTGTGATACTAGTAAGATGGACAGGTGTGGTGGTATGGGGTCGGTTTAAGGGTAGGTTAAGGACGGTGTAAGGGAAGGGTCAACTGTGTAATTAAAAATGTAATTACATACATTAATTACAGCTGTTATTACATTCTGGTATTTTTAAAATATGTAAAACCATGTATTTACAAAGTCCATTGTATCAAGTTATTAATTTCAATGTAAGTACATAGTACTTAAAGCCACTTAATATAAAGTGGCACCCTTTATTTTAACCCAATAAGTTGTTAAATGCATAGTTTATTCCAAGCGGGCTGCATCTTTTTTTTCTGGCATGAGCGATCCTCAATTAACAAATGAATCCCTCTTTTGAGTCGATTCTGTTCAAATACTTTTTTCTGGGGACGAGTGATGCTCAATTGACAAATGAATCACTCTTTTGTGTCGATTCTCTTCAAAGATCAGTTCGCGAATCAGTTTGAATGATTTGTTTGGTTTCCTGCACGCACTAATCTGAGGCGGTTTTCACACTCTGGACTCGTAACAGGAAGCATTTAAGAACATCAAGCGTTGGATGAAGTGGCCGTTGACCATACAGTACAGTCTAGTGAAAGCAAATCTGCAAATTAATTGTTTTGTTTGCCAGCAATAAAGATCTTTATTAGTTGAACATCTTCGTATGCTGTCTGTCTGTGAATGAATGATTCCACAGGACGATGCATTCGATTTAATTTCATTCAGGTAATGGCTACATTTTACAACCAAACCGATACACATCGTTTCTAGCTGTTTGATTACAAAATGTAAGCCTATTCAAATCTTTCTTAATTAGATCATGTAATGTGGAACAAATTCAACGAAAACTAGATGAAATATTGTTTAGAAATACAGAAAAGAGTTAACAGAAACCATGCTAGCTTGACTTAGCTATTTTTCTTGACTAAAATGCTGACTAAAAAGACAAAAACACAATATTTTTATGCAATATTTATAGTCTATAATATATTATAGTAAACCTCATCACTTACTTACCAGTAGGTACCACTTACCATCTTCTTGATGCACCTGCCATCTTAAAAAACTTGTAAAATTGTCTCATTGCCTTTTGACTTAGGCAAAATAAAACTGCCTAAGTCACACACTTGACATAGGCCATTATACTATTGGGGGTAAAATTGCATAATCTGTTCAACTGAGGATGTGGGCGATTTTACCAAAGGTGGCCAGCATCATGAGGAAATGACTTATGCAAAAAAATCATTTTTGTCAAAAGGCAATTATTTCAGGAAGGTGACGATATATATATATATATATACATATATATATATATATATATATATATATATATATATATATATATATATATATATATATATATATATATATATATATTTAATAATATAATCATATTTTATATATATTTTTAAATAATATAATAATGTGTTATATATTTATATGATGTTATAAAATATTATTTACATCAGGTTACCTTAAGTTAGCTAACAATGTTAGTGAAGGGTCACATAAGCAATTGCTTCAATTAACCTATTATCTTCCAATAAACATTTACTAGACCTGGCTACATAACATATAACTACAGACTAGATTCACGAGAGGTCGGCTAATGTGTGTAAAAGTTAGAAATACAGTAATTTCATTAATTTTACCAGCGAGAGGACATCGGAAGCACCGAAAATGCATGGGATTCAAATGGAACTATCAGTAGTTGGAACTAATGGGCGGCTCCACGACACGCGTTACTTCCGCATTCCTGAGTTAGATGGCGGTCTATGGCTATGTCTGAACTCTCGTAATACATGGCTCTGGTTCTACCCGTTTGTTTTTGTGTGCAGATCTCAGAGCCTAGGCTGCTCTACAGAGATGCGGTTTTTTGACAGCCTGCATATGGGGCGGGCAGCTAGCAGATTGTTAGGAAAGATTAGATGAATGTGATCATTTTTGTTTTGGGCCTGGCATCATCGCTGATAGCACCTTTAAGGAGCATGTAAATTTTAGCATTCAAGATGCTAAGTGCTTCTGCTAGCAAATAGCTAACTAAAGTCTATCAATTTAATTAAATGTCACTAAATCAAAAGGAAATATACATGGATGAATGAATATAATAAAATGCCTTTGAATCATGTCAGGAAGCCTTTAAAAATTCACGTTGAACTACTTAAATTGGGTAATTTAAAATGACCTAATTCTATTATGTTGAAGTTACATGAACAAATTATGTTTGTTTAACATAATCCAGTTATGTGGAACCTGTTGACAAATTAAAATTAATTAAAGCCAACATATTATTTTTTTTGAGTGTAAGGGCTTTAAAAAAAAAAAATCAAAATTGAAATGATGGGAATTTGTACATTTTAATGTGTTTGAAGACAAAACCCATTCAACGACTGTAATACATGGTTATAGGACTCACTGAGTAATAATTAAAATAAAATTAGATTAGATGCTAAGATAGTTGAGAAAAACACTTGTTAAAAGTGAAAGGATTTGTGTGAATCCAGTGATCAAAAGCGGTTGGTCTCAGTTTTCAGTCATTTAGACTTATGGCGGGTCTGTATGTGCAGCTCCACACCTGGAAGACTTCTGAACGTATTTTTTAGAGTAAGACTTTTATAGAAAGGAAAATTTAAAACATAACAAAGAAGTAGAATCAATACTTGTTGTGAATATTACTGGCATTTCTGACATACGAATAACATGTAATCAAGTTACTGTATTCTGATTACAAATATTTTAAAAATGTAATATAATCTAATTTGCAAGATTTTTAATTATTTATTTAATCTGATTACGTAATCCAGATTGCATGTAATCAGTACTACCCAGCACTGATCAGGAACTGTTTACAGAATGGAACCAGGTGTTTGGAGGGAACTTGGAAGGGCATGACAGATTTTCATAAGACCAGAAAAGGAAAAGTCTGTTTGGAGCTGGAGCAAGTTATTACGTTTTAAGGTTTTACTTAAAAAAAATTAAAATACCAAGACAATGTTTATCATGCACATGAGGCAAAGAGTGTGCACAATGCACATGGCAAATTTGAATAACCTGCTGGTTTAAATATGCTTTTTTACATTTAATTGACATTTATTTTGACATCACAATAGTGATAATAGTCATCAGAGTAGAACAACTTCTAACAGGACACATTCAGTCGCAGCGCATATCTTAAGCAGCAATGCTTGTTCTCTGCTATTTAATGTGTTTGTCTCTGCATTGATATTCTATCAGTTTGTTTTCTGTGTTTTTTTTTCTTCATTAGCTGTTAGTTTCCCCTTATCCTTTTATCTCTGTCTCCTTGTCCCAGTTATTGATCTCACAACTCTGGTAAAATTGATCAAACAGCCTTGGGTTTGTCGAATTGTTACCAGTCAGGTCAGAGGACTTGCACATCTTGTGTCTGTTAGTAATGAGTTGATTGTAAAAGGATGAGGAGATGGTCCAGAAACCAGTCACTCTGAAAATTACCAAGCAGCCCTCGTGATCTTGGTCACTCAGCCTTCTCACATCACCGTGGCAACATGGATCAGTCTAACCCAGGAGAGGCTCTGAGGGCAGATTGCTTGTTCAACAGAGAACACTTTCTCATATAAGCTTCACCGCTTCTTTTGTACAGAGAAATGGGGCTTTCAGAGGAACCTGACTTCATTATTGTCTAAATGGAGCTACACACATATTTTGAATCAAGATTGTGCCCATGCGTGCTTGTGAGAGACGTGTACATTATGGAGGGAGATTTTTAGTGGTCTCAATTTTGTTTCCATTTGTCAATGATTTACTATTGTTTACTGACGAAGCCTCTCTTTACTTTATGAATATGTTTTATGGAAGTTTGTTCACATTATTTTAATTGATGGTTATACAGTACTAATAATAATAAACCTGAGGTTATGCAGTGCACTCCAAATGACCATTAGGGGGAAAAAATCTATTTTTAATTTAATTGAACAGAACACCCTTTCTTTCTTTCTTTCTTTCTTTCTTTCTTTCTTTCTTTCTTTCTTTCTTTCTTTCTTTCTTTCTTTCTTTCTTTCTTTCTTTCTTTCTTTCTTTCTTTCTTTCTTTCTTTCTTTCTTTCTTTCTTTCTTTCTTTCTTTCTTTCTTTCTTTCTTTCTTTCTTTCTTTTTCTTTCTTTCTTTCTTTCTTTCTTTCTTTCTTTCTTTCTTTCTTTTTCTTTCTTTCTTTCTTTCTTTCTTTCTTTCTTTCTTTCTTTCTTTCTTTCTGTCTGTCTTTCTGTCTTTCTTTCTGTCTGTCTGTCTGTCTTTCTGTCTGTCTGTCTGTCTGTCTGTCTGTCTGTCTGTCTGTCTGTCTTTCTGTCTGTCTGTCTGTCTGTCTTTCTTTCTTTCTTTCTTTCTTTCTTTCTTTCTTTCTTTCTTTCTTTCTTTCTTTCTTTCTGTTCTTTCTTGTCTTTCTGTCTGTCTGTCTGTCTGTCTGTTCTGTCTTTCTTTCTGTCTGTCTGTCTGTCTGTCTGTCTGTCTGTCTGTCTGTCTGTCTGTCTGTCTGTCTGTCTGTCTGTCTGTCTGTCTGTCTTGTCTGTCTGTCTGTCTGTCTCTGTCTGTCTGTCTGTCTGTCTGTCTGTCTGTCTGTCTGTCTTTCTTTCTGTCTTTCTTTCTCTTTCTTTCTCTCTCTCTCTCTCTCTCATATCCTCATACACTCCACATTTTATTTAATTAAATGTACACTACTCAAGTAATTGGAGAGAAAACAAGTGTGTCACAAAGATGAATTTTCATTTTGATTTCATGCCATGGTGAATTTAAGAGTGTTTGTGTGCATTCAGGATGTTCTGCTCCTCTCCCTCTGTCTCTGTTTGTTCCGGCTGATTCCACACAAAGACAAGGAGAGAAGAGAGAGATGAAATGATATAAAGCAGGCAGTTTGCTCATGCCTCACTTCGCTCAGCATTTTCTGGGGCATCTTTTCCCTCAATTTATATTTCATGCGTATGTCTTGTTTGTTTAGCAAAACATGCTGATGAATTCATTAGTCTGAAATAAGGCAATTTCTTTTCATTCTGTTTCTCATTCATATTGTGTTTAAGCATGCTTGCTAGTGACAGCAAGCTTAATTTATTATGTGACGTGTAGTGTGTGCACACATTCACACACACAGCTCCTCCAGGAAGAGTGAGCCAGCACAATCATTTTTAGCTCTGGTAGGGCAATATCTAGCAGGTGGGAGTTTTTTTTTAACAGTGGGATTATGCAAGAAGCTCATCAGTGATGCATTGCAGTTACTGCCATTTTCAAGGCTGCCAAACAGACACTGAACCTGTCCATTCTGATTTTACAGACATAAGAAGACTGGGTACTGTGCCCTGCCGTGTCCACCAGTAACCACATAGAACAAATTAATGGCACTATGTTTTAGGATGAGCTGGAGAAATGCAAGGTAAAAAAAGATGACTTTAATTTGCTCTTATCAAGTGCTGCCGCTGTCACCTGTATTTTCACACTCTCCATTTTGTTTTCCATTCTCTCTCCCTCCCTCTCTGATACATTCATCAGTGTGTGTTCATTTGGTGTGGTTTGTAGGAGGTGCTGTTGGCCTGGATATCCGTCACTTCCTTGCTTCCTCTTGCTCCTCTGTGTGTCATCTATCATGCCTGACCATCTCTACTAATAGATCCATCAAACCTCTGAAGCAAACACATGAGAAATAGCACATTTTGAGAAAATAGTTTTTATTTCACTCCAACATAGGTTATTTGTTTCAAGCATATCTGTGGGTTAAAAATAGAAATCCATTTCTGTCTGTATGAATCAAGAGTGTTATGCAGATGGATCAGATTTCAATGATTAACTGTGATCCCTCTCTGGAAAAGTATCAAGCACAGAAATGATGTAAATCTGACAACCATTGCGCCGAAAAGATGGCTGAAAACTTTCATATGGCTACAGCTGCATAGGCTACAGCTGAGTGATTTGCCATGTGGCTGAATGACTGTGTTGGTTTTAGCGCAAAATAAGCATTCCTTCCGAGAAGGGTTTAAAATGTGATGCATACAATTCGTTTTAGTGGCATTTGGATGCATTGGTTAGTGAAGCAGTTGTGGTTAGTATTTGTGTATAGGCACAATATGTAGGTTTTTTCACCACAAGAGGGCGCAGTTTCCAACAATAACAAAGTCGTAGGTTGATGACGCAGAAATGAGCTGAATGTTTATTAACGTTGGACGAATTCAACTTGTGAGCAGGGATGTGATTTTTCCGGATTAATCCGGAATTCTGGATTTTCCGACCTGAAAATGTGACCTACGTGAATCATGCAGATCTGTAAAAAAAAAAAAAAAAAAAAGCGAGGGGGGGAGGTGTCGTCTGCCGGAGTGAATAGGGGACATAAGGCTGACGTGCGTACAGATTCTTCCTTCCTTTCCAAGTATCAACAAGGACGTACTTGCGTTCAGCTTGTTCACCTGCTCAATTTCGTACCTCAGTCGCTCTCGCGCTACAGTGGTATCGTTGTCAGTTGACAAGAACATCACCGTTAGGTCCCCAGTAGGGCTGGGCGATATGTCGATATAATTCAAATTTGCGCTATGATCCTTGCTCCAAGCAAACTGCTGACTGCTTTTGTAGAAATAGTATATCGTGCATTCTATCAGTTGCAGTTCTGACGCCTCCTTCTCAACAGCATTAGTGTACAACCAACGCGACAATTACTCACATAAAATATTAACGCAGAGTAACGGCCACATCAGTTCAGTGAGTTCACAAAAGTTCATTATTTGCATGTGCTTTAAAGCCTTGCCGGTTAAACGTCATTCACTGCTGATCAGCTGTTCTGAGAGCGAACACCCGACGCGCACATGCACTAAAAGCTTGTCTCTGCGCCTGGTTGCTGCTGGACTAAGTTGTCTTTCGATTCTTATTTCGCTAATACTCTCAAATACACACACGGTTTACATAAGAAAATTTGGTTATGTCTAAACTGAAAGCAAACCAAGAAAATTGAGAGAAATCTGCTTGTCAAATGCGTGTATATTAGACGCGTCGCTTACAGGTCTTAAAGTGACAGTAGCCCTAATAATAAACATGCAGCCGCTTGTCCTTAAAGGGATAGTTGACCCAAAATAAAAATTCTGTCATTATTTATTCACTGTAATATTGTTCCAAACCTGTATTAATTTATTTCTTGTGCTGAACACAAAAGAAGATATTTTGAAGAATGTGGTTAACCAGACAGTTGCTGGTCCCCATTGACTTCCATAGGGAAAAATATACTATGGAAATCACTGGGTACATCAACTGTTTGGTTACCCAAATTCTTCCAAATAACTTCAACAGAAGAAAGAAACTTATTCAGGTTTAAAACAACTTGAGAGAGTAAATGGTGACAATTACAATTTTTGGGAGAACTATCTATTTAATGTTAATAAAACAAGAAAACACAGAGGAAATCACTCACTGCTCTTGACTGAGAACTTTAATAGTAGCTTTAATAAGAATCAATGTATAATTTATACAGTGAAGACTATATTTGGCTTTGATTTTGACTTGATTTTTTTTTGTGGGGGGGTAGGGGGGGGGGTTGTTGGGCTCGGTATATTGGATTTAGAGGGGGGGCTCGGTATATTTTCCTGCTTTTTTGTCCTTAGCCAATCACATGCCTGTGTGAGTAACGCAGCGCTTCTTCACTTGGTCTAACGTTACACTATCACACTAAACGGTATTTAAATGTGTGTTAAAAGTTATAATGTTATACTACGTGTTTGTTCGTTTGCTATACGAAACTAGCAGTAAGTTAGATCAGGGCGCTGGGCTTTGAGGAGGGGCCTCGATACCCGTAACTTCCCCTATATAGTCTGACGGGCAGAAATACTAGCCTCATTGTTCATTGGATATTGTTGAATTGTCACGTATCTGATGTTAAAGCAATTTATGTTTCCGTTTCAAAGCTCTGGAAGATTGTATAATCCATCCATCAGGTGCTGCAAAGCAAAAGCCTAAGTAGGCAGGAAGCACAGCTTGTAATGAAGTTGTGTGCGTTGTCATTATCTAACATTATTTTGGATGCAATATATTCTAAATATAAACTTATACTGTAGATCAGCGTCATTTTAGGGAAAATCATGCTTTATTACGAGTTTAAAATAACGTGAGCGTCGTTAACGTGCTCAGACTCGTCGCTGTGAATTTGCTGTGTACAATGACATCGCGTCTGGAGCTGACTAAAAACGCTACAAAAGTAACATTTTAAAATGTTTCAAATAATGTTTCAAAATCCATCTTAAAAATTTTGCTTATGATTATCTGACATCAGCCTACTTACGCCAATAATATCAGTTTTAGATTTTTTTTCGAATCTGTTAGCGTAATCAGTAATTTCTTTCTCTTCCTCTTGATATGTGTATAACTCAAGCTAACAATGCAATGCATAATGTCACTTATATTAATAATATGAGAATATCTGCAGTCAATATTAAATGGGAGGGAAATCCTGCCCAAAACGCAGATATGATTTTTTATAAAAGCATCACTGAAATGGTATTCTGGAACTGTAAATAAATTGAATAAAACAGCAAAATAACAATAACATCTTCATTAAACAAAAAAGAGATTTCCTTAGATGAATATTAATATGTACGTACAGACTGGTAAAAAGATTTTGAAATAAGTTTTTTATTATGCTCTACAAGCCTGCATGTATTTGATCAAAAATACAGAAAAAACTGGAATATTCAGTATAAAAAGTGACAGTGAAGACTTTTTTAAAACAACTTTTTAATAATAAAAACAAACAAAAAGTATTACAGGTTATACAATAAATATTAAGCACAATTTATAACATTTGATAATAAATCTGAATATTATGAAGTTTTCTGAAGGATCACGTGACACTAAATTCAGCTTTGCATCAGAGAAATTTGAAAGTATAGTAAAATAGGTAAACTTTTTTAAACTCATTATTTTAAATTTTAATAATATTTCACTATATATTATTTTTCTGTATTTTTGGTCAAATAAATCCAGGCTTGATGAGCATAAGAGACTTCTTTATTTTTTAAAAATAATTTTTAAATAAAATCTTTAAAAATCCTACAATGTGATTTCCTGGATTTTTTTTCTCTCATTTTGTCTCTCATAGTTGAAGTGTACCTATGATGAAAATTATAGACCTCTCTCATTATTCTAAGTAGAGGAACTTGCACAATGAATTGCTGACTAAATACTGTTTGGCCCCACTGTATATTTAATGAATGAGTAATCAAGGTATTAATTAAAAAAATCTTTCTAAATGTCAAATGAGTTGAATGACTTCTCTAGGCTTGTGAGATTTTGCTTTGTTATAGAAGTGTGTGATTACTTTGTGATTACTAAAATGTTCTTTTCATGTATTCTCTAATGTCTGTATTTGATATCTAAATGCAGTAACAGTGCTTGCTTATTTAGCCCGGCTTCCAGAAATGAAATAGGGACTTGTTTTGTGTTTGAGAAAGATCTTCAAAGTGTTAAAACATAGGGTCATTGAAGCCAGTAGTGTTAGCTGCGTGTCGGTGTGTGTTATTCTTCTTGGTTACAGGTTAAGGAATCACTGGCATTATGGGAGATTGACTGACTTGTTTTCTTCAACATGTTGGCGCCCAGCAACTGAAATCTGCGACCTGGAAGGTCATGACATGCTACTTCAGGGTCTGAGTGTCTGCTGCATAATCTATGGAGATATCCTTCTGTTTATCTGTATATATGTGGGAAAATGACTATGTTAACTATTTCTAAGCCAATCAGAAACTGCAACCAGGAGCAAGAACGTTGTTTAGACCGTGGTGAATGGTATAATTGCTGTGATCTTTGACTGTAAGCAGGGCGGCCTACAAACTCGTGGTCTTGAAGGTAACTTCTGCTGATGAAACTGCAAACTATCTTCAGTAAATATTTTCTATAAATGTATTATTATTATAATTCTGACTCAGGGTTTTTATTCATCATATCTGGTTCTGGGTCTTTAACTCTTTACCCTAACAGTTTGGTGGAGGATGCGTGGGCAATTATTCTTTGGTGACATGCCTGGCTAATCAACAAACAATGTAGTAAGATTTTATTATTTGTTTAGGGCTGTCTGAATGGAAGAGATTGAAAAAGAAGAGTGGAAAGCTTAGTCCGACGAGGAGAGTGAGGATTATACTAAAGTACTGTAAGTGCTAAATAATTATGCTGAGTGTATAAGAAGTCGCTGATAAGAAGTCGTTATGGTTAACGGATACGGATTGTAGGTCCAGTGCGCGCATACCTGCTCCATGACTCTTCCATCTCAGAATGGGGATCCCAAAATTTAGTAAGTCAGGCAGTTAGGTATCAAGCTATTCAAATAAAAATACTAACAAATGTAGGGTTGTTTGCCAGGGATGCATCAGGAACAATTTCAGTGAGAAAAATTGGGCGTGGACTAGTATATTACTGTTATTAACGTCAGTTGTTAGGCATGTCATCTGTAGAATGTGCACTCCTGGTAAAACACATGGCAACAGAGAATATTTTGAAGAAAACTGGTTACCAAACATTAACTTCCATAATATTGTTTTTTCTCTATACTATGGAAGTCAATGGGGCCATCAACTGTTTGATTTCCCATATTCTTCCAAATATCTTCTTTTGTGTTTTTGTGAAAGAGATGTATGCAGGTTTAGAACAACATGAGGGTTAGTAAGTGATGACAGAATTTTCTTTTTTGGGTGAACTATCCCCTTTAATGAGACAAAATGTCAACATTTTACAACACCAGGATCTGTAGCCCGATAAGTGAAATACCTATAGGTCTCCAAACGGAGTAATTGTCATAGTAGTAGTATACATTTCCTGTTATATATATATATATATATTTTATTTAAAATAAAAATTTATAATTAGAAGGCTGTGATAAATTTACATTTATTTCTGTATGCGTGCATCTTGAGAAGAGTAAAGCTGCCGTATTGAGACCCTGTTTAGTGTGTTACTACTGTAAAAGATACTAGCCACAATCTAAAGTTAGTGAGCATGGCTCCATCATTCCAGCTGTGACAGTGGGACTAAGAGGATCCATAATAGCAGGAAAACAAAAATGTTTAATATTAATCTTAAAAATGTAATATGTTTGAATGTTTTGCTGTCTCTTTAAGTGTTCCAACCACATTAGACTAATTTCAGGGTGGCTCCAACTTGGACCAGTTTAAAACAGCATTGAGTATTTTAAACACACATTAATAACAACACCAAAGTTAAATGCAGCACTGCTTACATTAAAATACTCTAATTTACTGTTACAAGTAGTTTAGCCTTTACCTGCAGAGAAGTTAGTTTCATATTACGAAATGATAACAGCTGGGTTCATTCATTAAATCTACTTAAATATTTAGTATATTGGAGAACTACATATTTTTGCACAGGGATCGAGTACTATTGTAAAAACTCAAGGACATTGCGTGAAGGTATTGGTTTGGAGAATATTAACATTCTTAGGTGTATAGAGGATGCCACATTGCGATTTGCTTGCGTGGATTATCTGAGCATCTGTTTCCAGTGCTGCAGGCCGGTGCCGGAGGTGTGGAGCCCCAGCATGCAGCGGCCCAGGGGTGCAGGGTCCCGGGACTGGCCAGGTTCAGTACTTCCAAATCCACGCTGGATTTAGCCAGTAGCTCACTGGGCAGCTCCAACATCATCATCTCATTCCAGACCGGATTCATCTTGTGCTTCACTCGCCGCGTCTGCTTCTTCTTCAGCTTGGCGTTTTGATGTTTCAAGGTCAACTTTACTGATAGATCTATCAGAGAACATACAGGCACAGTACTCTCTTTATTACACCTGAAATATTGACATTAATAATGTATGTACTGTATTAATTTAGGACAAGTGGTTTGTAAAATTGATGGATATATTTAAAGCGTGAACATGCACACTACTGGTCAAAAGTTTGGATGAATAATAAAGATTTTTGCATTTATTTTTATTAAAACTTCAGTAAAATCAGCTATATTGTCGAAACATTATTACAATTTAAAAGAACTGTTGTATGGATATATTTTATCCATATAATTTATCCATATTACTATAATCCATGTAATTTCCTGTGATGGCAAAGTTTTCAGCAGCCTTAAGTGGAATAAATCAGGGGTTCTCAACAACTCATATTGTGTATGTCTCCCTTATTTAACACACCTGATTCAGATCCTCAGCTCGTCTAGGATTAGACGTTAGAGTCTATCCTAGCGGCTAGGATCTGAATCAGGTGTGACACAATATGCAGAGCAGTGGGTCGTGAGGACTGGAGTTGAGAACCCCTGGAATAAATTACATTTTAAAATATATTCAAATATAAAACTGTTCTATTAATTTGTAAAAATGTTTCACAATATTACAGATTTGATTGTATTTCTGATTAAATAAATACAGCCTTGATGCAGACTTCTTTCAAAAACATTCAAAATTATTCATCCAAATATTGCCAAATAGATTATTATTGAGCTGCTGAATCTCTTTTTCACTTCCATCTTAATCGTTGATTTGGAATTAATTTTATTGTTCGCACTGATTTGAGTGATGTTATGTTTGTGGTAAATACCTATGTTGTCTTTCATTTTGTCTGACTGAAGTCCTCTAGCCTTCATTACTACCACCCCAAGTCTATTGGCTGCTGGCAGATAACTGAGCGACAATAGTAGCTCTCCAGCTGATGATGTCACTTCCTGCTGAAAAAGAAAACTTTGGGTTGAAAATCTTGAAATGCTTTTTGGGTCAAAGTTTTTTAATAAATTAATTAATGTTAAAATACATTTTGTGTCAGGCTATGTTAATTTTAAACTCTGTGTTCACATAAAAAGAGATTTTGGAATTTGCATAATCATAATTTCTTGCAGGGTTAATGAACTTAACTTTTGATTGCATAAAAAATAATTGCATGCAAATGTTTTAGTAATTTATGAATCAGACCGAATGTGACCAGTTCCTCTCTCGGGGCAAAAGGTGGTGATTTTAAATTGTCAATTTGTCAGCAAAGCCCTCAGATTAAACACTCTGAAAAATGGTGTTTCATGACCCTCGTGACCTTTTTCAAATATGCCCCTGCATTCGGTTAGCCCCACTTAATCAGATGCATGAGCGGAACATGACATTTTACTGGAATATAATCTGGTGCTTTTGATTCAGGTCTGACAAGATTGGATTTATCAAACCGTTGTGTTTGATATTACTCCAGTGCAGTGGCGATGAACACACTGACAAATAATACTGATAAATATTATTCAAACGAACAACGTGGAAAGCTTTATGGTACTGCAATCATTATTCACAGTCATATTAGCATCCTAGGCATCATAAAACAAAGCCCTATATCCTGAAAAATTAAACATGTGATAAATAAGAGTACACACAATAATAAAATGTGAGCATGTTTTCGTATATGAACAAATACATTCTGAGTGGTGCTCATTACCCAGTTCAACCTGCGTCATCCCCCTTCATCATTGACACATTACACACTGTACTAGGAAACAAACACACACACACACACACACAACACAAAAACCTCCAGGCCCACTCAGGCATACTACCATTCTCTGTCTCTCTCAATTTCATCCTCTCTGCGGTCCAATGATAGTAATTCTTGGCATGTGTGTGTGTGTGTGTGTATCTGTTAGAAGCGGATCTCCTCTGGGAGGTGTGATGACGCAGATGAAGATCTCCAGCTCTGAGGTCTATGACATCAACAGATAGCACAGCAGTGGGGGTGGAATGCATGCATGTGTTTGTTTATGTGCGTGTTTAAATCTATGAGTCGGGACCCCACGAGACAGTATCCAAAAATAAACTCAGATCTATTCTCCTACCACCTCTTATGTGCAGTATCCTGTACGTTTGTGGATGTCCAAAAGAAATGTCTAAGCTATTTCTAAACTGTCAATATGTGCACTTTGCACTTGTAGAAATACAAACACAGTAAGCATCCCATAATAAAATCTTCATCTCACACCCACTGTGTGACCTTGGCAATTGAAAAGTGTGTCAAAAGTACATTACCTCGATTGCTGTACTGTATATTTTTTAGTGTTTATGTATGTTTTCACTTGCATCAGTAACAATCCAACACAGAACTCCAGCATCATTGCCTGGCTGATTTTTTTTTTCAACTCTCTGCCTACAAATAACGGTCATACACTTGCACACAGGTTCTCAGTCAGGATGAATGAAGTTCCTAAACATAAGTTAGGGAGGAGTGAGCCAATCTAATCTTTCAATCAATAGCCTGAGTATATAAGTGGCCGCTTAACTCTCCCTAGCATCAGCTGTTCCAGTATCCCTCCACCTCCCCAAACTCCACCTTCATCTTAGGTACCTCGCCCTTTTTAAATATCACTATCACCCATGCTGTACCAACCCCGTAAGACCTTCATTCATCTTCGAAACACAAATGAAGATATTTTTGATTAAATTTGAGAGCAGGATCACTTCTACATAGGCTGCCTAAGGGATCGAAACTTGACAGCCCAGAAGGTCAATGAAGAAAATGTTTAAATATTGCATGTGACTACCATGGCTCAACTATAATTTTACCAAGCGATGAGAAGACCTGGTGTCATTTTTGTTCAGTGACTCGTGCCTGGAGTTCAGGCCCAAAGTTCCACCACTTCTTTTTGGGACCAGGTGGTGAACTTGCGAGCACTGGCCCTGGAGGAGGCATATGCAGCCCTCGCACTGCTGTATCCCGTTCACGCACTGCGTGTTTACGTGGACCGCACGCAGAAGGGAAAGCAGAAGGGAAAGGCTGTCCTGAAAAAGAAGTTAGCCCACTGGATAGTGGATGCCATCACCTATGGCGTACCAGTGCCACTCGGGGTATTGCTTCCTCCTGGACGTTGGTGCACTGTGCCTCTCTGGCAGACATCTGCAGAGACACCGAACACATTCGCGAGATTCTACAATATCCGGGTGGAGCCAGTCTCCTCGCATGTATTGGGTACAAACAGGTAATGTTTAATCTGGTAGACTGACTCTGTGTTTGGCTTGCAGCACCATTCTCTCTAACATGGGGCGACGCAGATACTCTTCAGATACTTGTCTCTAACCCACTCGGTGAAATCTGAATCAAATTCGTCAAGAGGCGTTTGACCACAGGCCCAGTACTTGGGAGAGCAGTTTGCCAAAAGGAACGCGGCAGCTTGCCAAGAATCTATGTCTCCAACACTCGTGGCTATGGCGTAGATGCTAGCAAGCTGCCACATGGCCTTTTGGCAAACTGCTCTCACAAAGTCACAGGTTACATTAGTAACCTAGAAGTTTTCATCCAATATGGGAAATTTAATTGTAGTCTCTAGTCTCTTTGAAACCCCTCCTTCTGAAAAGCTCAATGTACTCTGATTGGTAAACTACTTCTTGCATGTTTTGGAAATGCCTCGGCCCTTACTATAACTGTGAGTTTCAACACGCTATTAATGCTAAATCAGGCTTCTCCCCTTTTTGCATATGCCTTGGGCAGGAAATATGGAATAATATAAATGAGGAATATTGTGACATAAATTCCTGGAAGAAAACTACAATTGAGGTGTTTTAGAGAGTTCAGAAACAGTGCTTAATGATGCTTCATTACACATAGTTGAAAATGTAAAAAGCATAATAAAAGCATAATAGGTCCTCATTAAAATTTCACTTGTGGACATTTGTAAGCAATATCCCTCACCTGTTTGGGTGGCTGTAAGTCAACCCAGGCAGTCAGCAGTCCAACATCATGCTCACATCAGCCAGTTTAAAGCGCATCATGCCCAGAGTAGAGTTATGGGAGAATCGATCACAGCAGTGAAGGGAGAGGGCCACTTCTCCATCTCAGGGCATCCGTGTCTTCTGTGCCCTCCACAGGGAGGGCAAACACCAGCTCCTCTTCCCACTGCACATGGGCTGCTAGCTTGTGGACTGCTGTCTGCGCGTGCTTCTGCTCTTCAGAGACACTCACACACCCTGATATATATCCCTCACATCCTGCATCCACTGATATATTCTCCGCTACGGAAAAAAGGGGAATATGAGTCATATTATAACAAGGAACAAGATGACAAATTGAGCCACATGAAGCTGCTCCAAACCTCAGCAGCACCAAGCAGATCTCTTTTCATACCTCCTCACTTTTCATTCCTTTCTACATCTCAGCCAGCATGACTGATTATCTCTCTCTTTCCTCTTTGGATGTTCAGAATAGAGGTTTTGAGTTTAAAGCAGATTTACTCTCATTACAGATAATGATGCATATCAATCATGGCTGCAACTATTGAAATGGTAATTATGTGATTAAGAGGCTTTAAGCTGCCTGAAAGAGGCTTTTATTTCCCTCAAACATTGGTTTAATCACAGAGAGTTTGAATATCAAATCCTCCCTGTGGTCCAGCCTCAAAAGCAGACCAAAAAATCTGTACAGTAACACCAAAAACACAACACACCTGTCTGAGCCATAAGAGGACTACAATTACAACACCAAAGCCTGCTTTTCACAGATATCTGCTCATGTTGTGTATTTGAGTTCAGTTTGAGTCATTTAGTACTTCAACTTCAAAAACTTTATTTTTTAAGATAAATTCAGTGATTTTCATCTAATATGTTGATTTTATTTTATTTCAGCTTTATTTCACTTAATAATCCTTTTAATAGTTGTAGTCAATAGCAACACTAATTTGTTCTTCACGCAAATATATTGTATGGCAACAAAACTGTATAATACTATCAAAGTTATCATAAATGATCATCTCCAAAGGGATGCTACACAATGTCCTGAGATTCTATCACAGGTGCCCCTCTATCTTTCTAGAAACAGTAGAGTAGATGCATGTCTGTTACCTTCTACAATGCTGATGTGTAGCTCTCCACTGTTTTTGTGCAGACTAATGGAGAAGTGCAGTTTAGGATAGAGGATGGAGCTACTTGTCGTCATGGCACCGGTTTACTCAGATGTGCAGGGTGTTTCATCTGCGGAAGCTGATGTAAAGGAAAAAAATGAGTATCACTGAACAAAGTTCTGAGTGAATAAGGAATATTTTAGGAGAAGGTTTCTTACTAAAATCTGTTGTATTACTGAGACCAGAACAACATGATAGACTAGTTAGTTCTGCTCCTCCTGGGAATTTCTCTTTTTGTATCCATTATTGGTGAGGATTTTTCTGTGTCTCTTTACATTGATAAGCTAGTAGTTATTTACAAGTGAGTGCTTTTCTAAAGAGAGTCATGGAATCATTTACTCATCTGATTCAATTATTATCATCGATTCGTTTCATGCTTGAAGACATGTCTGGAACTTTTTTTCATCAGTAGATCAAAAATAGACAATGTAAATGGGAATAGTGTGACCAAAAATAAAAAAAAATCCATAAAAATTCTTCAGAGATAGATAGCACTCCATTTTCTTTATCTCGCTCTTATCTTATCTCTGCATCTGGTAGCGGGTGGATCAAATTAAGTCTTTCTCATAAGGGCCTCGACCATGAATTATAATGTTTACTTTTAATGTAATCTTTACTTATCATGATAGATGCTGTGCAGTGTGCACTATGAGTCAGACCAATGTATGCATATGAAAGTATAACGATAGCCTCCAGGGAAAATATGTACAGATTTTAATAGCATAATTAGCGTCTAATCCATTAAGGGTTGAAATTACTAATAGTTCACAATTCAAAATTTTCAGCTCCATATAGTCAACAAAATTAACCTCAGATTTACTGATTTCAAACTGACTGATTAGGGTTCTCACACTGGCTGAAGTGGACTGGAATGCACAAAGAAACCAATCACACACACTCTCTCACACACACACACACACACACACACACACACACACACACACACACACACACACACACACACACACACACACACACACACACACACACACACACACACACACACACACACACACACACACACACACACACACACACACACACACACACACACACACACACACACACAAAGCCTCCACCAGCGAGATTTGAGCTGTCATCTGCTTACCTTGCCACGGGAGGGAGAAGGCCTCACGTTCTGTTGCCTGGTTACAGGTGTCGAGCTCGAGGAGCAGACATGTCATTGGCAGCTCCATGTTCTTTGTAGTGTATTACCTCTTGAGAAGTGACAGAAGGCTTAGGCCGATAGATTTCAGGGAACTTCAAGGATGCTTGAGGCTGGATGGGTTCAGTGCACTTCTGCACACTGAACTAAAAAATGCACATGAAGAAGAGAGAAAAAATAAAAATGATGAGCTAGAGGGAAATAATATGATTGTTTAGAGAATGGAGAATGGTCGCCTATTGTTGATTAGGCCTACAGAACTCAAACCATTAGGTATTCAACCTGCTCAGAAATTTTATCATATCCCATAATGGGATATAAATGATCATGCCAAGTAATCCCATTCCAGCATACTTGATAACCAAAAAGTATATTCAATAAAACTAGACTGATCCAATCAAAAAAAAAAAATAAATAAAATAAAAAAAAAAAAATCCTACAGGAACTGAAGATGACAACAACAAAAAAAATTCCAATCATTCTTAAACCTTATATTATACTTTTTCTCTGCTTTGATTTGAACCACCTTACAATGTCATAGATATGAGACAGGGGCATTTCTCTAAGGGGCTTTCTGTTGGCTGGTTTCAATGTGTTGAGAGTCTGAAAAAACATGCATGAATGAAAAATGAATGAACACCAGAACACTCCATGTCCCTCAGGTGGGCAGTTAACATGCTGAAAACAGTGCACAGAGAAATGAGAGAGAGGATATTCTTATATTCCTCTCATCTTCCCCCGCCCCCTTCATTAATAATAAATAATGGTGCAATGAGACTGTGCTCGCCTATTTTACAATTCGATATGAAACTGACCTTAATCCTATATATATACTGGTATACATGCATGCACAGCCATATGATCCTTTAGATACTTGAATTGAATCTTCATTGTGGTGGTCTTTTAGACAAAATCCGCAAATGAGCTATAGGGTCAGTTTATGCTCATCCATTTGCCACTGATGCTTTTGTCTGCCCCATCTCATATTAATTGGGTATATACAAGAGGTTCAAAAGACTTAAGGTGGAAATCTACACTCACAATGATCATTATCTCTTTCTTAAACAGAGATAATGATTATAGGGCCCTATGATTTAGCAGAATCCAGTCATGAAAATTTTAATTTACTGTTTAAAGGATTTCCTGTTGTCACAGAATCAAATAGCGAAAGGGATTTGTGCCACTGTTCTAGTGGTTTGATATGGGTGTAAAGTTGTCTGTGGCTGTTGTTACTACAGCCACAATGTTGTATTGTGTCCACAATGTTGTTACGAAAGATTTAACCTCAGAAATATTTTTTTTGCCACATATTCTTGTTTTAAAATGGACTTACCAGCAGTTTGTTCCCGTAGTTACTGATTAGTTTCACCTGCATTTTATTTTGCCCTGCGTATATATAGCCCATAGTCCCCTTGGTTCTTTGTCCAGTATTGTCTTGTATTGTTTATGTACAGAGCTTTTACGCTACTCCTGTGTTACTTATTTGGATTTAAAGACTCTAGAAAATCCCTCCTTCGGTTCATAATTTTCGTGGCCCAAAAAGATACATTTATTTAATTCACACAAATATTCTGGCTTATATGAAAATTTCAATTTAATATATATTTTTTTATGTAACAGTGTGATGATTCATGAATGTAAATAAACACAGACTATGAGAGGAAATGAGTGTGAAGTGTGTGTGTTTGTGTGTGGTTCAGGTATACAGTTTTCAGGTAATGTGATATTTTTAGTCCCCATGAATAAAGCTTATAAATCACACAAATAATATATTCTTTTTTTTCTTTTTTTTTTTTTGTAAAATGACCAAATGCGATGACCAAATGTTTCCAAAAGTATAGTAAGATTTGAAATGACAATGTGTGCACCAACCAGTGATCCCCACAAGAAAGACACCGTCATTTGTTAAATCTGAAAATGCGGTATATATTATTTCAGTAAGGGAGATAGGAAATATCATTAGCTCAAGATAAATCTAATTCAAGTCAATGGAAAGCCCCCGGCATGACACAAGAACAATAATGTGTGTATGTGAAGCTATGTGAGTCGTGACTCTAGACTGTTTCAGGGAAAGCTTCAGATGCCGAACAGCACCAGCGTGTGATGTACACGAGCATCTCTGTCTGTGTTTTATTTTTGCATGAATGACAGTGCAAATCATTTCTAAACTAATTAACTCTTATAAAAGCACTCTGGAGATGAAGAAGATTCTAATAATAACATGCTTGTCCCTCACCGGTCCTTAACCTGCCTGTTACTGGATGATTTTAATGTTCTTTGACACAATCAGTTCTATGGGAGAGCCATTCTGATTTAGATTGCTGATTTTCATCCTTCTCTTTTGATTTGTAGCTCTGCTTATGTTAATATTTCTGTCTCGAAGAGATAGAAATTATATTCTATAGTAAGATGAAGACTCAGATGAAAATAGGCTGTAAAAAGAGACACTTGGCTCTTTTTATAATGTTTCTTTCTGGTTTCTCTTTGCATCTTAAAGAAACTTCTTTTGCTCCTCAATGGGAAATATCAAGCATTCCTCAGAATGACCTTTATTTACAATATATATATATAAATATATATAGCATGAAAAAATTATATGATAAATATCACAAAGAAAATCATTCATGTCAACGAAAATATCTAAAACTGTAATTAAAACACCATCCACAAATCATCTCACCCAAATTTTTCTGATCCTACCATGCACCAGTAAATAAGGTGTTATGTGGACAGATACAATATTTGATATACTATGTAATATATAGAATATTTGCATCATAATGTTACCTGTGGATCATTCCATTATTACATACAGTAAAGAGTTATTTAGATAGGCCTACATGCAAATAAATCCTTTTAGTATCACTGTTTCTGCCTCGGAGAGCTAACCTGTGTTATGTAAGCGGCACTTCCATCCTTCACCAGGTGAGTCAGAACATTTCACTCACTGGATATCTCTCATCTCTGTTCGTTTTTTTTTTTTTTTTAAAGCTCTTTCTTTTGTATGTATTTAAATGTCAAATCTGACAGCTGGTCCATGGCTGTGTGTGTGAGAGTGTCAGTCTTACCTGTGTGAGAGTATGCAGGATACTGGGTTTGGCTTTCTCTGGATCAGTCTCGTCCCCTTTCTCAAGTTTCCCCTTCTTACAGCTTTTACAAAGCAGGGAGAGACCACACAGTGTCAACACTCCAGACACGGTACCCAGTGTAGCCCCCAACAGCGCTGTCGCAGACACGAGCATTCCCACCCAGAGACAGACACCCAAACACACCGAATGAAGTGCAGAGGAGAGAAGAGGAGAAAACAAGGGGAACAATCCACTCTTCAGTGATGTGCCTCCATGGTGAGAGAGAGAGAGAAGAGAGGAGGAGAGTGGAGAGATGCGAGAGACATAGGGTGGCACGTGTGTGATGCACTGTCTGAAACCAACTCAGCCAGACAGAAGGAGCAAAAGGGAGAGAGAGGAGGAAAGAGAGGCAGACATAGACAGAAGGGAGGTAATCAAAGGGGAGGGGCTTAGATGTCTGGCAACCCCTTCTCAATAAGAAGAGGTCTGTCACTGCAGCCCACCCCCTTCATCACCAAAGTGGCTGCACGTCAGCCTTTACGTCAGAGCTGCATGAACTCACCTTCACACACTGGGTGCGCTGTAGCAGAGCTTCATATTCACACTCAATATAGAGAGATTCTTAAAATTAATCAGGGAATGGAGCGTGGGAGTGTTGTTATACGACAGTTTTGCTGTTTTTTTATGCATTTGGCAGGCGCCTTAATCCAAATCAACCTGTATTTGCCTTTTATCAGTTCGTGCATTCCCAGGGAATCGAACCCATGACATTGGCATTGACTGCTTATTTAATTTTCATATTTGACATCTAGGCATGTAGGCTATACATTTTTTGTGATGCTGCTAGGTACCACCACAGGAGCTGCATGCACACTAGTTTTGAGAATACTTTACTATCTTGTGTGAAAATATGTGTGCTTATTGACACATTGGTTTGTTCTACACTGATCTGATGCTTTAGGACAAATAGGCTACTTTGGACAGATGCCTATAGGTATTTGTCATTGTGAAACATCAATGAAAAAAGAAAGAAAGATGAGGAGAAAGACATTCTCTTATACAGACTAGGACTATGTCTGTTTTGTAGGCTGCAAATAATTGAAAGCACGACATACTGATTGAACATTAATATAATTTCATGAAGCCACTCTTACTACTGCTTTTGAGAATATTTGTAAGACGTTTCCACTCTTGCCTAAAGATGGAGCTGTCTGTAATCGAGAAAATACATGAAGCTGCAATGTTTGATCGCTTTGACCTTGAGTTCGCCACAGAGAAAATGGAACTGTGACGCCATCTTGAGGTGATAAACGTCTCACTGCAGCAAATGCCACATACATTATTCTACAGCTTGATGTATTACTCCTTTTTAAGAAGCGGTTGCGTTTTAAAATACGAGAACTTAATGATTTTCTCGACGTTCCGTTAAGGCTTGTCGAATGTGCGATAGGCAGACGGAACACCTTTCTGCCGTGAAGAATTCAGGATACACAGAGTAGTCTATTTCATTTCTTGTAGGAGTAAATCATTTTTTTATTATTATTATTATCAAAGTTAAGTCTGTTTGGAGTGACTGTATGTGGGTCGCATGACTTTTTCACATTTTCTGTGCTTGTTTTGTCAGTTTGATCTAAAGCCAACACTCCATTTTTGACATTCTGACTTTAATAGGGATGTATTAAAAGTATAGTGAAAAATAGGCCTATACTTGCACTGTCGCATTTTGCTCATGCTGTTATTTCCCGCAGTATGTGACATTAGGTTAAGAAAAATGATTATTCACAGTACTGACATTGAGGGATGTCAAGGTAAACTGCCAGCAGAAATCTCGTTCCAGGGCCAGGGCCCTTATGGAAGATCCTTATAGGTCCTCCTGGCCTCTGGGCCCCCTGTTATGTTATCTATTTATGTTAAAAATTGAAAAACATGAAAAATCTAGCCAAAGTCTACAGGATTTCTTGCAGGGGCGGATTGGCAATCGGGAATACCGGGAACAATCCCGAACGGCCGGTCCATTTCGGGCCGAACCGGCCGGTGGTCAATGATATATATTTTTTGAGATGATACGTTTTATGATAAACGACCGGCGCGGCGGCCGCTCAGCTGCAGCGGAACTGTGTGTGTGTGTGTGTGTTTCAGACTAGGCCAAACCAATAATACCCTCAATCTTGAGGGGGGATACGAGCGGCCCCTCCTAACTTGGACTGATCCTCGTTTTTCCTGACATCCGATTGGCTCAAACTTAAGGCGCCGAAAAAAGGAGTTTGGAGATTTGTATGAATGCAAGTTGCAACAGAGACGGACATTTAAAAATGCTGAAAAGAAAGAAAGAAGAGAAAGAAATGGGTGGGGCCGAAAAAATAAGAATGAAAAAGAAAAAAATGTTGGCACGAGAGGCAGCTAAATGCGCCAAATTAACAGACCTTTTCCGGGAAAAGGGTGCTGTGGCAGGAGGTAACGTTACAGTGGAGGAAGGAGGACCCAGCAGCAGGACAGGTGCACAATTAGTGATGCGTTTATACACTGAAATTATTTATATTTGCATTTAAATATAGGCATATATATTATATAAGGGATAATGTAGAGCGAGGCAGTTGTATTTGCTATAAAAACGATTGTATTAGTTTCGTGCCACGAATGCGGTCTGTTATTGCTTGATAACAGGCCGCGCGTTTCCATGGACACGCAGGATTCTAACCGCCAGCGTCATCGGTGACGTCACGAAATGGGCGTGGCCGCGAACTGGTTGGCAGAAAGAACCAAAGCATACGAAGCAGTTTATGAGTTCTGTCAGCAGAATGATAATTATTTGTACGAAAAAGCTATATATAACCAGGGTCCATGTTCTATGCCTGATCCATATCGCCTGAGTGAGAATATATTTTGAATCAAAATTATCTTACCTCTGATATATAACATTGGTCAACATATACGTAAAAATGTATCAAAGAAAATACAATAATTTGCCCTTAATCTATAAGGGTGTGCACACAGATGATACACTGACTGTACAGTACATCTTTGGGTTAAATTATGACTTTATAATACTGTGCAGCAAAGGGCCATTACTTTTCTGCCAACCAGAGCACATGCAACCGCGTCGTGACGTCACGGGCGAAGATCCCTATAGACAGAACTATTTTCTTTAGCGGAAGCAATACAATAGTTTTTAAAACAGTAAACTAATTTTTAAATCAATATTGTGTGTCAAATTATTGATTTATTTGGTAGAAATAAAAATGAAATAAAATTAAGCCATGAAATAAAAATGTGCTGCTGTTATCATGTTATAGCCATGTGTCCCTTACATTTTAGAGATATATATAAACAGCAGTTTGCAGTGTCATCACACAAACAACATCGTTTCTATAAGCAAGTAATCTCTGTATGTATATTAGCTGTATGTATAATTGTACATACATTTATTAGCTGTATGTATAATTGTGTCAAATTATTGATTTATTAGCCATTTAATAAAAATGTGCTGTTATCATGTTATAGTCATGTATCCCTCACATGTTTAGAGATATATTATATATTATAAAGAGCAGTTTGCAGTGTGTCATCACACACAGACAACATCCTTCTATAAGCAAGTAATCTCTGTATTTATATTAGCTGTTAAGGTCAGTGATGGAGAGGGATATGTTGGGGATGACCCCTGCAGTCATATTGATGATGAGGGAGAGAAAGAGGAGGAGCAGGAGGAAGGAGAGCAGCAAGAGAAAGAAGAGCAGGAGGAGAAGAATGGAACCAGTATAAAAACAGTGACAGGTACAGGGGCAGTGTCCAGGGCTGGGTAGGCAATCATATTATGCATAGATAGAAAAAGATATAATGACGTTCTTTTCATGCAGTACAACCAGTACAGACAGAGGCAGGGTCCAACACAGGTGAAGATGCGCCAGGGATAGACCTACACAGAGCTGAAGATGAGCAAGGCAGAAGAGGAGGAGGAGCAAGGCAGAAGAGGAGGAGGAGCAAGGCAGAAGAGGAGGAGGAGGAGCAGGAGAGAAGAGGAGGAGCAAGAGCAGGAGAGAAGAAGGCGGAGGAGCAACAGGAGAGAAGAGGAGGAGGAGCAGGAGAGAAGAGGAGGAGGAGCAGGAGAGAAGAGGAGGAAGAGCAACAGGAGAGAAGAGGAGGAGGAGCAAGGCAGAAGAGGAGAGGAGGAGGAGAAGGAGAGAAGAGGAGGAGCAGGAGAGAAGAGGAGGAGGAGCAGGAGAGAAGAGGAGGAAGAGCAACAGGAGAGAAGAGGAGGAGGAGCAAGGCAGAAGAGGAGGAGGAGGAGAAGGAGAGAAGAGGAGGAGCAGGAGAGAAGGGGCGGAGCAGGAGAGAAGAGGAGGAGCAAGAGCAGGAGAGAAGAGGAGGAGGAGGAGCAGGAGAGAAGAGGAGAGAGGAAGACCAGGAAACAGACAGGTAGAGGGGCAGTGTGCAGGGCTGGGTAGGCAATCATATTAGGAAAATAAATCAATCAGATATTTACATATAGGTTAAAATGCCAATAATTCTACATACTAGATAATAACCTGACTGAAGCACAGATTGAATTAGAAAATGTTTTATTCTTAGTCATATTTATAACCGAAGTTCTTCTCATGCATATGTAGCTGCACATCAGTAAGCAGAGGCAGGGTCCATCACAGGGGAAGCTAAGCCAGGGAGCCAAGCTAAGAAAGTAAGGACACACACACACACACACAACACAATACACAAATCTCTATTTTATGGGACTGCATTGTAGTTTTTGAGTATATGAGTATTTGTAACTATTTGTAACATGCTGGTAGTTAGCAGTATACTGTGACTTGTGTGTTCGAGATTAGGTTTTGCTGAACTGGTTGTGTTCAGTGCAGTGGTGACTTGCTTATACAACCTGAGGAGGCAGGTGTCATCCTAAAGTTTCTTGAAGGTTTTCAGCATATTCTGATTCTCTTTATACCATAAAAACACTATTAGAATTAAAATAACTGCAAAAAATCCTTCTGCTCGTGAACCAAGTACTCGCGTAAAAGGCCTCTCCATCTTAAAGTCCCGGGCTGAATTTCAGTCCCAGTACGCCCCTGATTTCTTGGAATTACTTGGAATAATCAAAGGATTACAGGCAGTGCCGCCGCTCCCACCACGCGCATCACGCGCTGTGCGTAGGGCACCAAGTGCTGAGGGGGCACCAAAAATATCCTAATGAAAAATCGATCTTAAAACGTCTTGTTATAATCAGATTCAGCGCGTTCTTCATCTTCAATCCACAGCGGCACCGAGCAGAGAGCACGTCAGAGGTGGTTGGGTGTGGTGTGTTCAGAGCCTCATTGGTCTGTCACCGCTCATCAATGTCAGAATATTTGAGATGACCAATCAAATCAAAGTAGGCGGGCTTTATGTTCACAGACGCTGAGCGCGAATTTTAACACTGCAACTCGACGCTTCAGTGTTCGGTCAAGTGCGAGATAAGATGATGTAAGTATATTTGACAGTATTTTTGGTCATAAATGTTAAACGAATGACAAAAATAATTAGGCAAACTATATGGTTTGTCTAATTTTGCCATTTTTAACTGAAAATAGGCCTATGTAACATACATAGCCTATGTGTTATAGTTTAGGCTATTGTCATTGTGAGGGGACAAGAAACATGAACAAAGCCTTTTTCATCATGTTAGGCACAGGATTAATAATGAATGTGTGTGTACATATTGAGAATAAAATACAAATTGTAGCTTTTAGTAAATTAAAAAATCCAACTTTAGGAGGGAAGAGACAGGCAAGATAAAAACAAAGAGAAAAAGAGTGTGATGCTGACGAGGAGAGAAAAATAATCAGCTGCCCACTGACATGGTTTTAAAGCTGTTGTTATCGATTCTTGTTTTTATTTTAATTTATTTTTTTGCCTTCACACCATCTTAAAATGACCATCTGTAGTTCAGAGGAATCCAAAATTTTCTTGGGGAAACCCCGAACCCCTAACCAGCCTGCCTCAAATTCAGGACTATAGTGATTATAAAACCATGAAACCAACCAGGTAATAAAACTAGTTAATAGTATAGTAAGCATTACTAAAGTGTAACTTTTAGATTTTTTCATCATAAAGGGCATCATAAAGGAATTATGCTTAGGGCACCAAAATGGCTAGCAGCGGCACTGATTACAGGATTAATGACATGTTGTAGTATCATCAATTAGCCTACATTATATGATTTATTAGGGATGGTGCTAAACCCATCAGCTAAAACAAATAAAATCAAAGACATCAAATATCTAAAAAAAAAATGTTTTAGTTCAGTTGTTTTAGTTCAGATGATATTAAAAGTGATATGAAATGATTTTTTTTTCCAGATAATTTTCGACTCTTATTTAAATGCTACTCTGGTAATGTTTCACACATTAACCTATTCAGCAGCTATTGCACATCCAGTGAGCAGTGTACTAGTCATGTTCCCTGAGCCGATTCTTTTTAGGGAATGACTTACAGTATGAATCAATCAGAGCTGTAAAGGAATTCTCAGCAGTTTATTGATTTCATTATGACTCTGTTTTCTTTAAATATAATCTACAGATGATTAGATTTGTTGAAATCGTCCCTATTATAAATAAGACTGATGAATACATTATATGTTTTGTAGGCGATTACTACCTAATTTTTAGGGACAAATAAGTGCATTTGTGCCGACTAAAAAGCCAAATCTGTAAAAACATTGAGTTAAATGTATTACTACAAATAGGCTATTTGTTGTATTGATCTCAATATGATTGCATTTTTTTGTTTCAAATATAGGCCTCCATTATATAGGCTATATATATATTTTATTTTATTTTATTTTACAAAATAATAAAAAGGAAATAAAACTTAAGGAACCGGAATCGTAGAGCAATCGAAAACAGAATATTTAAATAGCCTACCTTCATAGAACATACATTTTCACTTGGTTATCGGTGTGGTGATGACATGTGCGCAATATTTGATAACAGACCAGCGTGCGGACACGCCTTCTTGTCATCGCAGTGAAGGGGGCGGGGCTTCGAGTCTGCATTCGCTACCAAGATGGCAACGTCCATAGCGCTCAGCCTGGATAACTTACCGTCTGATCCATTATTACTGGTTCTGTCATTTCTGGACTTCCGAGATCTGATCAGGTAGACATTTATCTTGAACCGTGCCGTTAGTCCATGCAATTGCAAAGATGTTTTAGGCATGTTTGTTCTTTGAATGAGCTTGAAAAATAATCTCTGCTCCACAGTTAGCTGGCAATGCTAACAGGATAGCTTATGATATTACTTAAGCAAGTTCTTTTGATAGACAGTCACGATTTTACCACGATAATGTCCATTTTCAATCATCATAAAAAGACACTAATCTGTGTGAGCTGTTACACCCGATCATCTCATGCATCTTACATTTGAAGATAACGTTGCCTGACTTCATGTAAGTTGACAGTGTAGTGCAACAGGCAACGCAAACGCATTATTTCTGCAGCAATCGCACGCTGTTGGTTGCTGTTCGTCTTTTGTGGATCGTAAGTTGAGTTGTGCTTGTTGATAAATATTTTCTTCTGGGAAATAAAGCAGGGAGGATCACGTGACGCTGGTCAGCTGGAAGCGGTGCAACTAAGTTTTCAGTACTGTATAGACAGAAACTTTACATGCGCAGTTTAACAGTTCCGAGTAATTATATAATATTATTTTAAGTTTGCATCCTCTAGGAGTGATTATTCAGTTTTTCAGGTTTTCTGTTACGGTGGTCGCAATGGTAATAATAATAATAGGCTACTCAATCATCACTTGTCATCAAGTTTGAAAAGATACATCATAACATTTACACTTATTCATTTGGTAGATACTTTAAAGGGGTCATGAACTGGCTTTTTAAATTTGATTATATTGTTGTCTGAGGTCAACTTATGACGTTCGCTTGGTTTTTGCATTAAAAAACATAAAAATGAATAAGTAATAGGCTATTTTGTACGCTAGTTTTGAGCCTAGCTGAAAACGCTCGGTTTTTATGGGCGTCTCGCACTTTAGACTTGGAAGTAAACGCCCACTCCTGTGAGTGGATAACAGTTTTGCATATTATAATGAGTTTCAACTCACCTGTCGATGCACTTGGGAGAAATTGTTTTGAAAACGTCCAATGTTGTAAAATGGCAACCGAAATGATTCGCCCATACATGTTCGACCCAGAGTCCGCGTGTTGCACAATTACTGTCAGATCCAATATAGACGGTACAGCACCTTCTTTACTCTTTGTGGTGGCCTCGGCCTTCCTATTTTTAAGCATTACTATTGGGCAACAAATTAGCTCTCACCTTTTGGCAAGGGGGCTTCCTAGACAACATGCTTCCTGAGAATTGCCCATTTTGGGTTCATGCGGAGGCTATGTCGGTGCCAGAGCCCTCTCTCCCAACTTCTAAATCTATAGGCAAAATAGGAAGATATAATTTTGGCACATTTATTTTGGTTTTGCCTTAATTTATATGATTTCTGGTCTATGATTTTTTAATTGTTTTCAAGTGCATACAGAATGAACATTCAACCTGACCCCTATCTGGCTATTCTGGCTATTCTGATTATGGATACTATTCCCCGTAGTTTTTTTCAGCATGCTTTTCAGCCAAAAAAGGAATAGGCCTACTCTTCAATTGGAAATGTTCACAAGCGCCTTGTTTCCGAAGATGGTTAAGTGAGATGTTTTTAATATCCGAATGGAATAGTTACATTTTGGGGAGTCCTGCTCTCAAAAATGACTTTTGGGACATTTGTTAGTTTAACATTTGTTTTCCTCTCCTGTGGGGAATTTGCTATATTATAAAACAATTGTGAATATTGTAATTTATGTGTATCTATTTAGTTATTTTTCTTTTCAATAATTATTTTGTATATTTGTGGACTGAGGCAATCTAGATGTTTTTTTTCTGTGTGTGTCTTTGTTGTCCTGATTGTTTTATGTTTTTTGTGTTTGTTCATATAACTTCAAAGCTGTTAATACATTTTTTTTAAAAAAAAAGCAAAAGACAATAGATGAAGCATAGTCTGAACTGAATATGTTTACATTTTTAAGATCTCAAGAAGTTGAAAGTTCCTGTTGTACTGAATCTGCTGTGTTGTTCTCAGCTGCAGTTTTGTAAGTCGTCGACTCAGTGAGCTGACAGGTCACAACCCCCTATGGAAGAGACTTTGTCAGAAGCACTGGCTCCTTACTGAGTAAGCGGACTCAAAATGCCCTCAGAATAATTTGACTAATTTATGACACATGCATATTTTTCATCATTTGGTACAGATTTTTTGTAATTAAAAATGGTGTTTACTTTTTCAGGGAAGACAAAAACCACAGAGGCCTTTCCTGGAAGGAGCTGTTTCGGGAGTATTATGCTGATCTGGGCCGTTACATTGACTATTACAGCACACTTAAGAAAGCTTGGGATTGCCTGAAAAACTACCTGAATCAGAAATGTCCTCGAATGATAGCTTCACTTAAAGGTCTGTCCACACTGTTACTAATTCAATCATATTTTGAATAACTATGGGTGTTAATTTTGTTTTCCTTTTTCTGAGAAGAGGGAGTAAAGGAGGAAGAGCTAGACGTCATTGAGGGCCAGATTGGCTGCAAACTCCCTAATGACTACCGTTGCTCCTATAGGATACACAATGGACAAAAACTGGTGGTCCCTGGGTAAGACTTTTGAGAATATCCTTGATAATTAAAAAAAAAAGATTATTAGAATTTATTTATAGATTCTTTGCAATTCATTTGAATAGCATTTATACATGCAAGCAGACAAACTTCTCTTCCTCTTCTACTCCTCTCCACAGGCTGATGGGCAGCATGGCTTTGTCCAATCACTACCGCTCAGAAGACCTGTTGGACATTGAGACAGCGGCAGGGGGATTTCAGCAGAGGAAGGGGATGCGGCAGTGTCTTCCACTCACTTTTTGCTTCCACATCGGCCTTAGCCAGTACATGGCCCTGGAGAGCACTGAGGGACGAACACGCAGTGAGATCTTCTATCAGTGCCCGGTTAGATCACTACCCTCAGACCACAACTACCATGCATAAACACACAATCATGCAAGGCTAGTGAACCATTCCTGAAAGTGCAACTGTGATGCAGATAATCTTTTAAGGAGGCAGCCAGTGGTTATATAGTAGTTAAAGACCAGATGGTAAATGTTAAGAGCCTCCCAAATGCTTCGTGACTCGTGACTGATAGGAGCTGAAGCGGTTCACTGCAGATATGATTCTGCTTGTGCATGTGGAGGTCTCCGCTTGATAAGAGAGGAACTTTTCTTGCATCGTTGCCCTTTGACCAGTGAGGGGTGCTCTTGTCGTCTTGTCTAATGCAGCCCTTCTTGCTCATTCTGTTTTACACTTTCTCTTCACAGGATCAATTGGCACAAGATCCCTCTGCGATTGACATGTTCATTACAGGTAACAAAGAACAAAAGGCTGCAATAATGCATTGCCGTTTTATGGACCGCTTCAGATTATATTAACTCTTCTCTCTCCTCTGTTCTTTTTATCAGGTTCTGATTTTACTGAGTGGTTTACCTCCTATGTTGACAATGTTGTGACAGGAGAATTCCCCATCATTCGAGACCAGATCTTCAGGTGGTCCACCTTTTGTTATCTTACACTAAGTATAGAAATCACAAAAGCCTTTTATAATTTTATAATTTTATAATTTTACCCGCTTTATGTTTGTTTAGATATGTTCATGACAAACGCTGCGTGGCAACCACTGGTGACATCACCATATCAGTCTCTACCTCCTTCCTGCCAGAGCTCAGTTCAGTCCATCCGCCACACTTTTTCTTCACCTATAGAATCAGGTACTACATAAATGCACACACATGTTAATTTGGCTTTGGTAATCTAAATCAGGCTATTTGCTTTTATGTTGATTAAAAAAATTGTATAAAAACAAAACAAATATATACGCAGAAACGTTACTATTTTCAGAATCTTTTCAGAATTCAATCAATAAACTGTGACTCTTTTATAAAACAATTAATCTATCTCTAAACAGCTGAATTTTTACAGCAAAAGCAAATGCTATCATTTTACCATTGGACTACATATAGCAGGGTTCCAGACTGCGACTAAATTGGTCCGCATATGCGAACCATTTTTTAGAGAAAGTGTGGTCACATATCTGCGAGTGGACGCTCGCGCAACAGAACGCCGTTTTATCAGCTGCTGCAGTCTGTAACTTATGTTCTGAATCACTACGGTATGCCTATAATAAGTGTTTATATTTGGACTATTTTATCCCGAACGTAGATAAATAACATTTATTGACGAACGTAGACGTCACGCGCATTGCACACTGATGGTGAAACCATTGGTGAAACGTGCCAAATATGAATTCACGAGTTAAGGCATATAAAAATAAAATTGTCTCATGAAACAGTGCCCTTCCATCTTTTCAGCGGTTAGATGAGAGTAATCGCTCGACTGAGGAAAAGGAAATTATTATAAAATGCAGAAGGTAAGGAGTGTGAGATTTCAGATTTTTGTTACAACTATAAACTTTGATAACGAAAAATCTGTATTAGCTTATTATAATACTCTAATGTTTTAAAGGGTAATGCATACATTTGAATGTTTCATGAATTTTAAAAGATAGATAGATGTCCCCAAGCAATGTCATCCCTTAAAAATGATCACCCTGCTCTTGTAATGATTTTTTATAAACTGCTTGAACTAGAGCAGGGGTTCTCAACTCCAGTCCTTCATGACCCACTGCTCTGCATATTGTGCATGTCTCCCTTATTTAACACACCATGATTCAGATCCTCAGCTAGACTCTCAGTCTATCCTAACGAGCTGAGGATCTGAATCAGGTGTGTTAAATAAGGGAGACATACACAATATGCAGAGCAGCAAGGACTGGAGTTGAGAACCCCTGAACTAGAGGGTCATCAATTTAATATCTGGTTTTGTAGGGTACCTGGACACTGTGGAATCAAAGGAAATTAGGAAGGAGACCCTGTCAAATTTTGCACAGTATCTCTTATGGATCTAAAATCTATAATTAATTACTATATTAATAACAAATGGCTAATAGAATGTGATTTATATACTCTGAACAAACCATGAAATCGGCCCCAATGTTGGATGAAGGTTTCTATCAAATCTCAATAATCGATAATAATAACAAAAATAGGCAATTCCTGGATGAGTTTTTAATACTAGGAGAAGATCTACCAACATGTTCTTTCTGTCATAACTTGTTATCATTGAAACATGTTTTATTAGATTGTGCTGATTTTAACCCTGTGAGAGATCTTTTTTAGAATTTACTAAAGAACTTCTTTTGAATAAATTGTAAAGACCTGAGATAGTTTTACCAATCAATTTATCTATTGATTTATCTGACCGTGAGATAAATTGGCCTCAAACAAACAAAACAATTTAGATCAAATGCTCTGAACACACATATAATCCAGATCCTGCCTGTCATTAAAAATAAATGTGGTTGTTCTTCTGAAGTCTGTACAGAGCTGTTTAAGTAGGATGCTTAAAAGTGAATGTTCATTTGTCTTGATGTCAGCAGTCTTAAGCGCACCAAGAAATAAACAGTGCTTCTGTATTCTGTATTTTTTTACACTGTATTCAGTGTAGACAGCATCAGTGCAGTGATTATAATGGATTATATTTTGTTTTGATGTGACTTAACATTCTTGTCCGATGTAGACAAGTGTCAGGTTTATTCAAACGGCGTTAAAATTACTAAAATGTAACTCACAATATTAACTTAGGGTTTATTTAACTGTTTTTAAGTCAATATGACATTTGCAATCATGGCGATATTCAGGAATAAATATAAGTACATTTGGTGTACAACCCCAAATCAAGTAAAGTTAGGACATCTTGTAAAATGCAATAAAATCTAGAATCAGAGATTTTGTTAATTTTCTTTCAACTTTATTTGACTTACAAATGACAAAGAAAAGATTTCCAATGTGTTTAGTGAACAACTTAATTGTGTTTTTTTGTAAATAAAAACACATTCTGAATTTAATGGCTGCAACACACTACAAAAAAGTTGTGACAGAGGCAAAATAAAATTGAAAAGATTATTAGAAAGTTCAACTCTTTTGAAACAGCCACACATAATGATTCAGGGAATCCAGAAAAATCATTTTACATGTTGGGCAAGGCAGAAAACCATCCTGCTAATGAGAAACCATCATGCTACTGTGTTAAATGCAGCCACATGTGCTCAGGAGTACTTTAGAAAAACCATTGTCTGCTGCTTCATCAGGAAATGCCACTTGAATCTCTGTTACACAAGGAGAAAGCTATACATCAGTTCTATGCAGAGATGCCATCAATTTCTTTTGGCCCAAGCTCATATCAGCTTGTTTTTTGGAAAAAACGAACATTGAGTTCTCAGTCCCAACAACGAAAGGGATCATCTAGACTTTCATCAGCAACAGGTGCAAAAGCAAACATGTCATGGTATGGGCCGAGGGGTGCATCAGTGTAGAATGAGTGACTTGCATTTATGTGAAGGAACCAGTGACAGTTGAGGCGTATATTGGGAATGTACATTTAATTGAGACATTAATGGCATCAAGATGACTTTCCTGGGAAGCAAGACAATGCCAGGCCTCATTCTGCATGTGCTGCAACAGAGTGGTTTTGTAGACACTCTACACCATAGAGTGGATGTGCTCGACTGACCTGTCTGCTGTCCAGATCTGTCTCCTACTGAAAATGTATGGCCCATCATGAAAAGGAGAATCAGACACCAATTACCATAAACTGTTGAGTGGGTAAGATTGGGCAAAAAATCCACGTTCAAAACTGCAAAACACATTGGTTCCCTCAATTACCAAAATATTAAAAAGTGTAATTAAAAAGAAATGTTATGTGACACAGTGGTAAACATGTCTGTCCCAATTTTTTGGAGTGTTACAGCCATTTAATTTATCTTTTTTACAAAATACAATTAAGTTGGCCTCTTAAGACAAAAACGTACTTGCATATCTTACATTTAGGCAGCATTCTACTCGCATTAAATATCACGTAATGAGATCACTTTCAGTCTCAAGGCAAGTTTTCATTTGGATTTTGTAAAGCAAGTGACATATGGCAACTTTTGTTTTGTTTAAATGCCAATAGACAATTCATATTGCACACCCCTACTGCTACGCCTCATCTATTTCTTCTCCCAGTGCTGCTGTCTAACCAAAACATACACTCTTAGAAAAAAGAGTCTATATATGTAGCATAGGGTTCTTTACTATGCTTTACTATGACCTTTTATGCAAAAAAAATGATGATAATGACAAGAAAGAACCCTTTTGGCACATAGGCTATTATTAATTAATATATTACATTATTCTGCAACATTTTGTAGTTGTAATTAAATTATTGTTTATTAAACTGTTGTAGTAACTTACTGTAATATCCCATTTTAATCATGCTGATTTTTGAATGATAAAAACTGAAATGGCACTCTTCGTGTGATATTGATTACTGTAATTACATTTTTTAACCCCCATATCTTGAATTTTGTGATCTTTATGCATGGGATTTTAGGGGTTCCAAATACGTTAGCGCTTTAGAACCTTTTAAGGTTCTATATAGAACCTTTTCTTCTAAGAGTGTAGAGATGTCAGTGTGGAATTTGTAAATAAAGATTAAGTTGCTGAAATTATCAAGCTGCTTTCTGCTGTAATGCAACACAGCTGTACTAAGACTTGACATAGGATGACACAATGAGCTGAACTTATGACCTCTGAGCTGTGCCATGCAACAGGATTGAGATGGCAAAGTCGGCCCTGCCCAGAGAATGCATGCCAGCTAGACAGTCGGTACTGGAAGATCACGAATGCAAACGGCAATGTGGAGGAGGTCCGAGGCCCTGGTGTCGTGGGTAAGAGCCTGTCCCTGTAACTAGCAAACTAGAACAGTTCGCACCAATAACAGATGTTGAATTATCACATTCTGACAGCATCTTTCTGACCATATAATTCATAGTGTGACATTTGCACTTCTTTTTAAAGAATGTCCTGCACCTCTTGTTTTTTGCATGTGATGTACGTGCAGGCGAGTTTCCAGTGATGACACCCGGTAAAGTTCACGAGTACGCCAGCTGTACCACGTTTTCCACCACTTCTGAGTACATGGAAGGCCACTACACGTTCCACCGGCTCAAGAACAAAGAGGAAGTGTTTGACGTATCAATCCCACGATTCCACATGGTGTGCCCACCATTCCGTGAGTCAATGGTGCGGTCGGTAAGACGCTATTTATGTCTTTCTGTTTTATCCAAGAAAAATGAATATCTGTAGATTTGCTATTTTAGATCTAAATCTTTGCCATCTGTTCTCTCACATTCAGAGCTCAGTCAGTGAGGTTTCTGCTCCTTATGAGGATGACAATTCATCAGACACCGATGACTATGAGGAGGGAGATATGCGTGGCATGAACATGGCTGACCCGGGAGGGCGCTGCCCTCGGCATATCTGATACACTTTTCCAAGCCCCCCGCCCACAGATACTGATGCACAGACACTCTCCGCACAAACAGGAGAGCAGGACAAATCGGAGCTTTTAGGCATCCATTGTTTATTGTGATCGCCTTTGTGCCTGTCACCTCTTTTTCCAGTTTGTGAGGGCATGTGTCTGGTTGTGGCGTGGCTGTGTCTGTGCGCGCCTGTGGACGTGTGAGGTCATTGTATGCGTGTAGAGTCTGCAAGTGTGTTTTGTGATTGAGTGAGGGAGTTTATTGAATTTGTGTGAGATTCTGTGAGATTGGTCTCTTCTTGCCTAGGATTCACAGTGATCATTGCCTTCCACTTACATAAAGGAACAGTTAAGCCAAAAATGTTTATTTACTCACCCGTATGTTGTTTCGAACCTGTATGTCTTTCTGTCTCCTGTCAAACACAAAAGATAATATATACAAACACACTATATATATATATATATATATATATATATATATATATATATATATATATAGAGTTCAGATGCAAAAGCCTCTAAATGCCATTTGAAATTTTCTTCTAAAATGACAATTTTTATCAAGCTTGTATATTTAAGTTCAGTAATTTCACTTAAATGACAATTAATAGGTAATCTTCATTGCCATTTAAGTGAAAATTACTGAACTTAAATATACAAGCTTGATAAAAATGGTCATTTTAGAAGAAAATTTCAAATGGCTTAGAGGCTTTTGCATCTGAACTCTTCATATATATATATATATATATATATATATATATATATATATTGGACCCCATTGGCTTTTATAGTGGATAAAAACAGTTCTTCAAAATATTTTCTTTCATTTTCCACAAAAGTAATTAAGGTGTACAGGTTTGGAACGACATGAGGTTTTGAACTATCCCTTTTAAGACCTTACAATTGCATTAAGAGCATGAGTAGAAAGTATGACACTACTGTTAGCATAAAAGTACACACACACTGAATTGGGAATATATGTTGCATTCTTCACAGAAAGGCAAAATGGAATCAATCCCGTTAATTTCCTTCACAAGGCCTCAGGTATTGTGTAGCGTGTATGTGCTTGTGTAAATATGTTTCTGCCTGTGTCGTCTGTACAGGGGGTTTCGGGGGCAGGGTGAGTTGTAAAGTGAAACTGATTTATTGAAAGATGAGTAAAAAGCACATAGACCCAAACCAGCCAGTTCACGCAAACATCAGCTAACCTGCGCAGTCGTTACGTTCTCTAGTGCTCTGTGTTGGTTATCTGTTCTGAGGTGCTGATGTCCTGTTCTCAGAAACGTACGGCTGCATGTAAACAGAAGATCAGTTAGAGCACATTGGTGTAAAGGAGACTCGTTTTAGATCATCTTAAGGGCTGGGGGTTACACAGACTTCTCTTAAGATAAGAGAATTTTATAAGTTTATGGCATTATGGTCTTTCCCTTAAAATCCTGTGTAAGAGGTAAATAATCAGAAAAATGTCTTTGTTGTAATTTACAGAAATATTGGCAGACTGAAGAATTTCTCAGCTTTTTTCTCCCTTTCCTGATAATGGTAATGTAAGTTAATCTTGCCTAAAGATATGTATGATTTGGATTTTCATGTTTATGACTGCAATATTACGTTATCATCTTTGTGAAATAATGCTGTGCAGTGGGATTTTCCAACAGTTTGCTATTATGTTCTCTGGATAGCCCCATCGAACCTCTCAGATTAGTAAATAACTCTTGTTTTTTATTTTGTATAAGGTTTTTTTTTTATTTGGTGTAAATAAAAAAGTAATGGTGTATCAATACCGTGTTTCACCATCACATTATTTGTTAACATTCGCCTTGTGATCAGGATACTTTCTACTATCTAAATACAAATACGCCATTGATCAGAATATGCTTCTCAAGCCAGCCACAGTACTATTGTCTAAGTTGAATTTCACTTATTGTTCTCACAACACAAAACCTAGAGTCATTTTTCTCACTGTGACCCTAACCCAAACCCTCCCTTAAAGAGCCCTTGTTGTAATCAGACTGATGTCTCTTTGTTTAGCCTTTTTTTTGGCCCATATCTCCCAATCATTCATTCTGAACTATTCTGAAATTGCAACATTTCTGTAACATATCTCAAGTACTTTCACAAACAATTGTTTTGCTTAAAGGGATACTCCACCCAAAAATGAAAATTCAGAAAAAAAAATCATTTTTGGGTGGAGTATCCCTTTAATTCCCTCAAGTGACCACACTATGACCAATACATCAGACATATAGAGCGTATGTAGCCTGGCCCCTTTTCAGCATGGCCCTCGTAGTGTTCTGTTTTCGGTTTGAATTTCCACAGCATGAAGATACGAATTTAGAGTTTTATGAATGATCCGCTCGTTTTAAACATTTAACATTACAAATGTTCTCTACCTCAAACATTAGAGCTCATGTTAACTTTTGTTAACTCTACAATAAGTAAATCCACTTCACCAGCTAAATACTATATCAAAGACAAAAATCAAAAAATGGCTGCACACCAGTGTATTTATTTTGCACACTAGTGTATATTTAATGTGTGGAGTAATTGATAATATATTTTATGTTTCACAGAAGTAAGACAGTCAGGTTTGTAATGACATGAGGGTGAGTAAATGATGACAGAATTTTCATTTGTGTACTATCCCTTTAAGACCTTACAACATTTCTATTTTTGACAGCCTCACATTTTTCATCAATTGTTGTTCCACAGCAGAACGAAACCTTATGTGACCCCATGTCCAGTAATGACCCATTCAGTAAACCATGTCTTCTGCAGCATGACCTAGACGTGTGGTCAAGGGGTTGTGGAAGAATTAGTTTGTACATGTATATTGCATAATTAATTTGATTATAAAAGATTGCTTATACATAAGAACGTTTTATGCCGATTCAGCATTTTATAAGAAGAGAAAGTAATGTTTAGGAAGAATAAACAAAAAAAGTGAACCAATGAGAAAGACACTTTGTCTTTCTTATAAACATTTTGTGCAAGTACAGTATGCTGAACAGCAGGATTTTGGCTCCTGACTGATTAAACTAAGGGATGGATAATTTAATTGTACAAGAGTGAAAAAGGTTAACATTCAACTTTTGACTACACGAATTAAACAGTTAAAACAGTTGTATCAATTGTATCAATCACAATGCTGTATCAATATTATTCTACTGTTTCAGGGTGACTGTCACTGCTGCTATATAGTACATTATTTTGTGATTAATTATTTATTAATTCTTATAGCAATCCTATTTCTTTTATAATTTTTATAATTAACATCTTCAGATTAAATATTTGTGGACAGTATGTAAAAAGGACACAAGACTCTTTGAAGAGCATTGTGGGCGTGTTTAGAGAAGAGTGATCGGGCTCCAGCTCTGCAGTTTTCAGACTGGTTTGGATGTCTCTGTGGTTGGATTGCTTCTTCATACTGAGGTAAGACTACAGAAGAGTAACTCAAGATAACAGCAAACTGCTTAAGGACATTCTTTGCTTGCGAACCCAGGTTGACTTTGCAATTATGCATTTAGTTGTTCCATAGACATGTTTTTTTAAGGTATGGTAGACAGTTATGATAAAATCTGTGACATTTTATTTATTTAAAAGAGCCTATTGGTTTATGTTTCATACAACTATATTAAATGTGTAAGAGATATGTTAATACAATACATATATTTACTAAACTCTGTAAAGAAAATCAATTCAAAATTTAATAATAGTGAGACAAGCTGTCATTGGGTCAGTGAAAATTTTGTATTTTTTAAATTGGGATTTTGGTGTGAATCCTATCCAATAATAAATTACATTGTTAGTTAAACAATTGAAAAATAAAACACGTGCATACATTAAGAGCATGATCAAAGTCAATTTTAACTGAAAGTTTTAATTTTTTTTTCATAAATGTTACATCGTATAAGGGTATAATGCCATAAATATGTTATGTGCCATTTAGTTTAATTGTTATATGCATTGTTAATTACTATATTAGGATGTTCATACATGGCTGAATTAATTTCAAAAGACAAATAATACACCAGGATATTATAATAATGTATAAAGCTAAAATATAAAATAACAACAGCAATAATAGGTGTAGTTGCAGTAATAATAGCAGTTAAAACAGGCCAGATCATTGGTCATCATCTACTCAGCATAATGTTACCATACCATACCATACCAACTTTATTTGTTTAGCACTTTACAACAACCTAAGTTGACCAAAGTGCTGTACAGAAAACATAAACATACATACAATTAAAAACCCTACATTCATCATTAATAAAAAAAAAAAAAAAAAAAAAATTCATGGAGTCGACAACTTGCTAGGTGTCAAAAGCCAAAGAGAAAAGATGGGTTTTAAGAAGTTTTTTAAAAACAGGTAAAGAAGAGGCCTGTTTAACATGCAAAGGCAGATCATTCCACAGTTTCGGGGCAGACACAGCAAAGGCACGGTCCCCTCTGAGCTTACGCTTAGTTTTAGGCACAGTCAGGAGCAGCTGATCATCTGACCTGAGAGCGCGGACGGGTTTATATGAATGAAGAAGCTCAGAGAGGTATGGCGGGGCAAGGCCATTTAATGATTTAAAAGCAAATAACAGAATTTTAAAATGGATCCTAAATTGAATAGGCAGCCAGTGTAGTGAAGCTAAAATCGGGAAATGTGTTCCCGTTTACGTGTGCCCGTTAAAAGACGTGCTGCTGCGTTTTACAAGTTTGTTGTTCCAAACTTGTATAACTTCCCTCTGTGTACCACAAAATATGCTATTTTGAAGAATGTTGATTTAAAAAAAAACGATTTTAGTGAATAAATTTACTTTGATTGTCTGGACGACAAAAAAAAAAAAAAAAAAACTTTCTTAAAATATCTTAATTTGTTACACAAAAGAAAGTCATGGTTTGGAACAAAATTGGGGAGTAAATGACATTCTTGGTTCAAATATATCATTAAGCATCTTTGACCACATTACTGAAGGAACTGCAGGCATGCAGGGTGTTTATCACCTGAACCTGTAACAAGTCTAAACACTTTTTGAGCAGCTTCATTCCCTTTAAGGTCTAATCATATTCTGAATGTGAGGGCTTGAGACATTTTGGCAATTTTATAAATAACATTTAGGATGATTAAAAAAAAATCCAAATTCATGATGAGCATTCAAGGTTATATATAGAACCTCAAAGGTTCTAAAGCGCTGACGTATTTGGAACCCCTAAAATGCAATGCACGAAATGATCACAAAATTCAAGATATGGGGGTTAAAAATTAATTAATCAATATCACACATTTCAGTTTTTATCCTTCAAAAAGCAGCATGATTAAAATGGGATATTAAGTTATTACAACAGTTTAACAAACAATAATTTTATTACAACTGCAAAATGTTGCAGAATAATGTAATATATGAATGAATAATAGCCTATAAAGAACCTTTGTGCCAAAAGGGTTCTTTCTCTGTCATTATCATAATTTTTTGCATAAAAGGTCCTTTGCAGTTGAGTACAGAACCCTATGCTACATATATAACAATTTTTTTCTAAGAGTGAATGGCAGCAGTAACATTCAGACAATCTCTCTCTCTCTCTCTCTCTCTCTCTCTCTCTCTCTTCTCTCTCTCTCTTCCATGATTAGACTGGTAAACTGAAGGCATTATGAAAGCTGCTGTTGGAGTGTGTGTGGTGTTTCGTTCTGGCTCTGCTGGGGTTTGGTATGTATTGCCATTGCTTCTTTTTTCACAGTGTGTTTTTGTCCTATTTTGGAGTTTTACTCTTGCAAAAATACAAGTTCCTTCTGTCCATGTGTCTCTTTAGGCTCTGCAATTAAATGTTACCATTGTAAGGACTACTCTGGCTCATGCTCTAAATACGAGACTGCTACTATGATGATGCCTGCGTGTCCGTCTACGAAAGAGGTGTCAGCTCACTCTTTCTGAAAAAAGTCTTTCTGTAATCTCAACAAAATATCAAAATGGCACAACCATTCCCATGACCCTATTTTCATGTTGTTGTTTTTTAAGGTGGCGACACATACAGGCAGTGTATAAAGTACTCTGATTGTGACCGCAGCAACATCGCTGAGAAATTTCCCAGACTTTCCAGCTTCAAGTACTCCTGTTGTACCTCTGACCTGTGTAACACTGCAGCTCCTGTGACAGTGACCAGCCGCTCTGTGGTGGGAATACTGCTCTCCACTAGCTCTCTTCTGGTGGGGCGTCCTCTAAAACAGCACAAACACGTGGGCTTCTGCATTGCTCCTTGTAAAGCTGGTTGTGGTATCATGCAGTGAGAATGCAGAGATCTTCTATATCTTGAGTTAAGTGGTCAAAGAAGCATTCACAGCTTAAATCTCAGCTGTACGTTAAAACTGTGTGTGCTCAATGCTAAAGCTTGTAAGCTAAAGCTTGTAATTTTTTTCTTCATTTTGCACTTAACAGTGAAAGGGAAACTGTCTGATTATAACTGATTGTGTTAAAATATTGCTCTCATTGTGTACGTGTACTCTTTCATGGCTAATCCTTTTATCCAGAAAAGTGGTACAACTGAGTGGGTTGTGAAGATCCTGATGCTGAGATGTTCAAAGGGTTAATGTGTCTTATCACTGTCATTTGCATAAACGCCCTTACCTGCTTTTCCTCTTTATGAATGTCTACTTTAAAACTTAAATTCTCTGAAAAACATTGTGTGTTGTAGACAGTCTTTCAGTGACTCATTAGCTTCTTGTTACCACTGTAGCCAGCAAAACTTACTATGCGACCAATAAAAGGAACATGCGGTTTTATGCTAATTTTGAGTTTGAGAATTCTGTTAAATATTTACACGTGAGTCCACGTGTATGTTGTTATTTGTCTTCAGTATAAAGCATTCACGCACATACACACTTTACAGTGTTCCTGATTCGTCGAAAGTCTCAGCCTGCTCATTCGCAAACTTTTTTTTTACAATATACATCGTATAATCTTTAGCATATTTTCTTTCTCGAAATTCCAACTCAATGATTCTACTACAAGTGAAAATCAACAAGACAACAAGGGTAGCCCACACTTTTAACTCGATTTTGGCCCGTTCTGTCATTAGTTTTTGAGAGTCTATAGTGAGGGAAATAGGCAATGACCCTTTCCTGCCATCTGGTTGTAATGTGGATCCCATGTTCCAAACTGGTATAGTACCCAAATGCCTGACTTCTACAACAACCTATGACTAAATATTTTATGACCTCATTGTTTGATACACTACTAGCATCAATACTTTCAGGAAAAGGTCAGCTTTTCCCCTCTGTCTTTTATCACACTTACAAACATCAAATTAAAACATAGACAAAAAGGCTATATTGTCATACCAGTTCTGAACAATAGTGGAGCTACAAAGAAAATAAGTATCCCCTAAGGACTTTGCCATGCAAAATAAGTATCCCCTAAAGACTTTGCGGTCTTTGAGTTATTGTTTTTACAAAATGTGCATTAAATGACCAAAAACCATAGAAAAAAATGTTTAATTTTGACTTCTCTGTGCATGCGCTTTGAGGTGAACCTCCATTATATGACTGACAGACAACAACGGTTTGACCGAAAAATATCAAAATTGAAAATACTGTGGAAACAAAGACACCTACATCTTGGATGCCCTTGAAGTAAGCTAAAACATATCAAAAATGAATTTCAAAGAGAACTATCCCTTTCATTTTGCTGCTACAACCTCCTTTTACAGCTCCATTGTGTCATTTTTCCTTGACAAAATCAAAAACATCTACCAGCACCTTGGATCTATCCTGCACCGCAGCATCTCAGCTGACTTTCACCGTTCCACACATTCATGCTCTTTCTTCCAGCTCCCCGCTATTTCAGAAATCACAGAACTCATCAGGAAATCCAAGCCTTTCTCTTGTCAACTTGACCCTTTTCCCACACAACTTGTTAAAGTTGCCTCCCTTGTTCCCCTAATTTCTATCATCCACTCCTCTCTCACCACTGGAACTGTCCCTACATCATTCAAAACAACTACTTCCAACTTCAAGAACTTTCCTCCTGTATCCAATTTACCATTCATTTCAGAAATCCTTGAAAAAACAGTTGCCTCTCAACCAGTGGCGGATTTAGCAAATTGGGGGCCCAAGGCGAAGGTAGTATGGGGCCCCCATCCGACTCTTATAAAAGAGAACGAAAAAAGTAAAAAAAAAAATTGAAAAATAAACCATTAAATGGCACTTTCTGGAGAGTTTTGTGCAAAGAAATATAGAAAAAAATCGGTCTAACAAGTCTTATAATTCTGTAATTCGCACAGATCAAAACACAAATATGCTGACTGAATAGATTGCTAGTTGAGAAACACTGCTTTAATTAATGTTTTTATGATGACTTGTGAAAGGTTAACTAAACAGCATGAGACGTCTTCCAGCTGGTCAGTAAGTTATTTGGCAAATTTCATTCAAACAGATCTGTATATTATGCTATAGTTTTTGATAGTGTTATACATTTCTTCCAGATAATCACGATGATCATTGCGTTTGTCTTACCGAATGTGGTAACTTTATGCAGTTGCAGTTTGTCCATAAGCTTTTTTTATATTAATGCCGACAGTAAAATGTTGCCAGATATTGCTACGAAAAACAAAACAAATTAATAATAATAGTCCGAACTAAGTCCAAAGCTTGTGTTTTGAAAATAAGATTAATATATCACTAAGCCTAACTTATAACTTTCCACTTTATAACTTCCTAAAGTGTCACATTAAACCAGAAAACAGGTCCAGAACACTACTGCACCTTTCCATAAGGTGGATCTGGCAACACGGAGTACGTGTACCCACGCGCTCTCATATGAGGTGGTTTAAACGGCTGATTAATAGAGAGCTTGACATTTTATTTTTGAATGTAAAAAAAAATGACAGAGGTCCGGACTTCGTCGACTTCATAGCTGGCTACGGCCATGGACTTCTAACATATTGTTAGCATTGTTGTCATTGTCAGCGGGCATCACAAAAAAGTTTACCTTCTGCAATGTTGCTGAAAACGTTTTGCTTTCCTTCCGCGTCCTGCTTTTTCAGCACCGCTTGGGTAAGTTGGCTGTAGATTTGCTTCATTTTTACTCTGTCTACTGCTCTGTACACTCTGCCTGTCACTTCTTTTTCTCCGTCAGTTTTTTTTTTTTGGCGCATTACAGCCTTATCACTTTCGCACGCAGAAAGTCAAATGAGAAAATGGAATAGTTCAATGCAGTGAGTTGAGGTGGGGGGCCCTTCTGTCTGCGACACTAATGATTTATGCGTTTTTCAGAAATATATAATTTGCGAAAAGGAACAAACAAACAAACAACAAACAAACAAACAACTTAAGCATAATTTAATGGGACATTTTGGGGGCCCCTAGGTAGCTCGGGGCCCACAGGCAGTTGCCGACCTTTGCCTAATGGTTAAGTCCGCCCCTGCTCTCAACTCCATATTCATCTATCCCACATTAGCCTGTATTAAAAAATTCCATCCACTTCATAGCACTGAAAAAGCACTTATCAAAATCACATCTTACCTTTCTGGCGCACTCAGTTCATCCAATTTAAGTGTTTCAAATCCAGTCCCTCCATCGTCACTTCAGGTGTGCCCCAGGGCTCTGTCCTGGGCCCCTACTCTTCATCATTTATCTCCTTCCCTGGGCAATGTATTACGAAATTTAACATTCAATTCCACTGTTATGCTGATGATAACACCCAGCTCTACCTCTCAACTAACGGTCCAACTTTTACCCGCTCTCTTAGATCCTTTCCTCCATACACCTCTCTGTCCCTGAGTTTCAAGAAAGGCGCCTTTAAAATGTATTATTATTACTATTATTATTATTATTATTAATTGTTTTCTATAATTCAAAGGTGGGAAGATTTTTTGCAAATCTACTGTAAAATAAAAACATGGATCTCTCAAAACTGTGGATGTGGATGTGGATGTCTTCGGCCCCTTTATTCAGTAATCTACAGTACTGCCTTTGTTGTTCAAATGAGTTGCACCTCTCACAGATAATTTTTCCCACTCTCATGTCACTTTCTTCTTCCTGGAACACAAACGGAGATATATCACAAAATACCCTGCTTTTTGGCCATTCAGAAAAAGTGCATTTTTATTACTATAGCAATAAGCGCTCAATTGCAATTTTGTTTGCAAGAAATGAAAAAGGAAATCTAGGCTAACAAATAATAATCCATTTCTCAAATAATTCTTAAATTATTGTTAGTGCCTAACATGTTTTGGATGGAGTATGACAATTTAGAGTTTGATCCACCGCTTTTAGTATCAGAGTGTGTTTTAACTCATGTCTATACATAGAACCTCATGACTTCCTTATAGACCCTTACTGTTTGTACAGCTGAGATCAATCAGGGGCAAGAGAGGAAGACCGTGAATTTTTACATTTAGTTTGTATTTACAGTTAGTTTGAGAAAACAGCATTGCATTTTTAAATATTTGCAGTGTGTCATTGTGTTGCCTCATAAACCGCTGTCCTGTTGACCTGAAAAGATTTTCTTCAAGACAAAAGACTTTTTTTTTCATTCTTATTGAGACTCTCAACATGCAAAAACACACAAATCCCACAGTAGGGAATCCTTCAGTTTCGAAAGTGTCTAAACAACACTCAGACTGCTCAAACTGTTCAAACAGACATGCAGCTGAGCTCACAGAACCAACACAATGAATGTATTAGTTAAACAGAGGCAGGTGAACAATTCACATGAATGTATATTTTAGGTTATGTGAGACTGATTGATAATGAGATTTGTTTCCATACATTTTAACATTGTATTTCACATTCATTTGCTGTTTTTATTTCACATTAATTACGGTATGTTTATAGTTTATTTTCCAAAATCCACCAAATCAAATTCCTTTGTAATTTGGAAAATGTACCATACCACTCTCAAACAATTATAAAATACTGCAAGTTTGTGTGATTTGTATTCTTTGAAATTAATAGGATAGAATTGTTGAGATATGTTGGTTGATAAACGTAAATTGTTTTTTTAAGCTATTAACGTGTTTCAAACTCTTAAGTACAGTGCTGAAATGCTAATGAATGCAAATAAAGGTCTAACTCTCACTTGTCTTGATAAAAATCACCCTCCAGTTTGATTAAATGAACATGGCATGTACAACAATGGGCCACACATAATGTCTTTGATTTACTGATCTCCCAATGTTTTAGGTAACCCATTGTTTGTAAGAATGCATATTATATTTGCTAATACAACCTTGTGTATAAAGCTTCTTTCAAGCCTGAGGTGTTCTGAGTTTGCTTAGTCTGTTTAATAGCAGGAGGACTGTTTGGATACCTCACAAAACTGCTGCGGGGTGGTCCCGTGAGAGAGGAGGAGGACAGAACAGAAACGGGAATGGACACAAAGAGGAGAAGGTCTTTAAAGAGCACTTCCCCTGAGAAACAGAAGGAAGCATTCAATTCTGGGAGAGGAAAAGAGAGAGAGATCAAGAGAACATCACGGATACAGAGACTTATGTTCTTCCTTCAAAAATCAGAACAAGGAACTGGGGCATTTAATAACAGAAGCAGAGATAAAACTGATCAATCAGAGAAAAGCAGGTATGAAATTATTTGGTTCATGTTGGATTTTCACCTGAGGATTGATTTGTGAATTAGATTTATTTGCAGTTTTTCCTATAGCAATGTACATCATCTGAAATTTGTTCTTTAGGTTCAATATTAGACAAAAGAGATGCTTTGCCAAATAGTGATTGATTTAATAAATATTCTGTTTTATTTATGTTTATTCAATTAGCAGACACTTTTATCTAAAGTGACATTAGCAGTTTTTCGTGAGTCACATTGTTTCAAGCGTAAACTAGATTAGTACTAAAGATAAAGTTAAATGCAATAAGTGTAACACTGCATGGTCAGAACGATTAATTATTAATAATTGTTGCAGCTATTAATACGTTTCTGGCATGTCATTTGTTTGGCAACAATTATTGTATCCCTAACTGATGCAATATGCTTTTCTTTTTTTAAACACTTAACAGCTATATTGGAAGATGTATCCCATGGCCATATTTAAGGATAGCAATAAATTACATTTAATCATTGAGCTGATGCTTTTAGCCAAAGTGATTTACAAATGAGGAGAGCAATTTAAGCAATCAAGCCAACAATATACAAGTGCTGTGACTAATCCCAGCTGTCTCACACAGTACAGTAGCAAAGTTGTTGTTTTAATTGTTTATAGAATAGCAAGTGTTAATATTAATGGGTCAAGTGTTCACATAAAAGATGCGTCTTCAGCTGTTTCTTGAAAATGGGTTAAGATTCAGTTTGACAATTGAAGAGTCAAACCACTGGAAGGAGTGGTTCAGTGACCATGAGGAATCATTTTCTCACATGAATTGGCCACCAGAGTGTCTTGACTTTAATCCCATTGAAAGTGTTTGGGATGTGTTGGAATAGACTTTATGGTGTAGTTTGACTCTTCCATTGTCAATATGCAATCTCAGCCAGAAATTAATTCAACTCTAATGAAAATAAATGTTGTGTGTTACATAAGTGTCAAAACAATTCTACAGCACAATCTGCTAAAGTCATATTATAGTTTGTGACTTTTTTTGCCTGTGCAGTGTATATAAGCCACTGTAATATGGTTATTTACGAATTCGAAAATGTAAGTGACAAAACCAGAAGTAAGTTTTTTTTTCATCTATTTTAAATGCACAGTTTAATCTTTTAATCTTTAACTTAAACCAATAATCTTTTTTTCTTCTTATTTTGTCGATAAGTGATAGCCCACAGAAATCGAAGAAGATTGAGGAGGGAAGGAGGAGTCACTGAAAATTCCAAATATAGATTAAACAAGAATCCGGGAAGAAAAGCGAGGATAAAGGTCATCCAATCATCAGTTCCGAAAGAAGCGTTTCTGGAAAACTATCACTCCAAAACATTGTACCCCTCTAGATCCCTTAAGAAACTCCCAGTTCTCTTTCCTGCTCATGTCATTTACTTGCTTTCTGCAGTAGGTGCAAGTGTGTGGCTCTCAGATGTCTGGGTCTCTGCCCTTTCCCTCACCCTCTCCCTTTCCCTCATGCGACTACAGTGAATGGTCTCCAACTTGGGTGCTGATTCCGAGTGTGTACCTCTTGGTGTTTGTTGTGGGCTCTATGGGTAACGGATTAGTGCTATGGGTGTACCTGGACCGCCGAGTGAGAGGCCGCGGGAGGATTGGCAGCTGCTCCAAATCTTCCCAATCATCTGATCCTCCTTCTTGCCGCTCCACATCTTCTCGTTCAGTGACCGAGTCTTTAATAGCCAGTTTAGCATTGGCTGACCTGGCCTTCGTAATGACCCTGCCTTTGTGGGCGACATACACCGCACTGGACTACCACTGGCCCTTTGGCCAAGTTCTGTGTCAGGTGAGCAGTTACATCGTGGCACTGAACATGTACGCGAGTGTGTTTTCTCTGACTGGGCTTAGCGCTGGAAGCGTTACTGCGTCATCATACGACAGCGTGGAAATGAACCAAAGCGGGGACGGTCAGCCACACGTGCCAAGTGGATTGTGGGCACCGTGTGGCTGACGGCTGGAATCCTGGCACTGCCTGCTCTACTTCTACGGACTGTTAGAGAGGTGGATTTGGAAGTGGGGGCTGATGGCGACAGGCAGGATGCGTTCTCCTGCTTGTGTGACATGGACTATTCCAGTTTGATCTCAAGGGAACTAGACCCTGCAGCTTCAGAGCAAGCGGAGCTGATGTGGTCAGCAGCTTTGGGGTTAAAATCAACTCTTCTTGGCTTTCTGTTACCCCTGGTGGTGCTTCTGCTCTGCTACGGCTGGCTGGGGCGTCTTCTTTCCAGACACTTCAGCCTTGGCCTGCGCCCCGATCAGTGCGCGCCAACGCAGGCTCCTCCGCATCATCATCACCCTTGTGCTGGCCTTCTTCCTTTGCTGGCTACCCTTCCACACCAACAAGACACTCTCCGCTATGGTGGAACTGGGCATCCTACCCTTTTCCTGCAGTTTCGACCAGTGGTTGGTGGCGGCACATCCATACTCCATCTGTCTAGGCTACATAAACAGCTGTTTGAACCCTCTGCTGTATGCTTGCTGTGACCCAGCACTCAGGAAGCACTGCAACGGCCTGCTTGTGTGCTTATGGGTCAAATGCAGAGGTCAGAAGGGAGGAGAGAAGGAGCAACGCAAGAGTTCAACAATACCATCTGGGACACATGAAGTGACCGTGAGCAATGAAGAGAGGCAAACAGATTGATTTAGCAAACAGACTGTGGGACTGAGCTGGACCATTTCTGTGGAAAAAATTATTTTTTAACCCATTCATCTGAGAGATTTAGCATAAACTTCACCCCCTCAAGAAAACAAATTGCCAATGCCAACAAAACGTGGGAACTGATAATAAGACGATTTCCCATGACATAAAGCCAGAGTGAAGAGGAGCTAACAAGTTCAAGATAAAATACACCTGTACTTCCCATCATAATGATGTAACTCAAACTGTTTGTGCAGTGTGGGCATGCTGATGAATTATGAACAGCTACAGTATGTTATTTGCCCTTATATGCAATAATTTTGACATGAAAAATAAAACTGAGAGTCTATAGAGGGAATGCACTGATGTGACTTTCCTGCCGAGAGCAACCGCCCTCAGCCTGACTGAGTGGCAAAAGATCTGCTGCGTGACTGGATTTAATAGGGAAATTGCGACTAAAACAAACTATTTTATCAATTTAAATAAATGTTGGACTCAATATAGTGTTCCTTACAACTTACTAAAGATCCAGTGATCCACGGATATTGACATGCAGCCAGGAATCGTGTTGCCTGACATTTATGTTTGCCTGATTTCGACACCGAGGAAAATAAAAGCAATATAGACCTAAACATAAGGCAAATTTGCCTGTGAGCGCTTTATATAAATACAATATAGGTAAGGTCTAAATCCGGGTGATCACTTATATCAGTGTTATATATAGCGTATATATATCATTATCGTCCAGCACTAAAACTTTTTTGGTCAGTGTTTAATATGATAAATATCTAATGGATGAGTTAATATATATATATATATATATATATATATATATATATATATATATATATATATATATATATATATATATAGCAAGGTTTTACTCCTAAATTCAGCATATTGACAAAATGATAACTGCAAATACACCTTTCGCTGACTGGAGTCCAATTGTTTCTATCCATTTGCTCCTCTTCTATAGCACAACTGAGTCTGCACATGCGCATAACCCATAAGTAGCAAATCTCGATGGGTAGCATGAATTGTCAGAACACCTGATTAACATAAGGGCTAGGAGGGGCTGAAGCCCCAGGGCCCGCGGGATTAGGGGGCCGTGATTGGCTGGAGAAAATGAGATCGTCAAATCAGATTTGTGTACAATAAAATAACAAGACGTTATTGGAAAATGTGACTGACTGAGATAATTCACCACCGAATCAAAATAACTCTACAATTTGCGCCAGAAAAGGGACGCAAAAATTCCTAAACAAACTAAATACTTTGGTTCACTTTCATCCGTGTCCGTGGAAGAGTGCAGCGGCAGCAGCCGGTTATCTTCGCGCTCCTGCAAGAGGTCCTGCGTCGTCACCGATGGCGTGCACGTCGAAAAAGGTAAGCAAGCTGAAGTTAATGAGTTAAGCACTATTTGGATGGTAATTGTTTCTCGTGAAGTCGTAAGGTATTTTCAAATGTTTATAGGGGCTAGTCGTCGATGATTTATTTGCAGCCTGAATCCAGAATGTCAGTTTTTTTTCTCCCACCACTCACTCGTGGTGGAAAACACCGGTCGAATTACTGTTTTTTTTTTTTTTTTATTTCAAGGAACATCAAGGTCTAATATCCAAGGCCATTAAGTTAACATTGAGAGTTGCGTTTTAGTTTATTGTCACTTCGCCGATGAAAATCCCAAAATGAAACCACAGCAGAAAGAATCTCTGAAACTGATAGTGGAGATTCGTTATTACTGAATCCGCGTTTTGAACGAATGGTTTCCTTTTAAATGACTCCTCGTTCGCTTCGTCGATGAATCAAACAGCCGTTTGAACAAATCGGTTGAATGAATGACTCGCTTCACTTGCCGCCACCGTTAGTTTTGGTTTCATAAAGTAGCCTACCCTTCAATGAAGAAGTAGATATCATTTTATATTTAATTATTAAATAAAATAACAATCATATAATTTATGTAATTGTAAATGCAGTGTAAATGTATTAATATTTTTTACAAATTCAAAATTATCTTTCATTAAATCTCAATTGCGGTCAACAATGGTACAAGAAAGACTGAACCATCTAACACATATGTCCCTGGAATGTGACATTGTGCTCTGCTAAAGCTAGAAAAAAAAGGCTGTAAGACAGAAAATAAAATAAAAGTTCATCCAGAAATAAAAATTCTGTCACCCTAATGTTGTTTAAACTGAAAGAATGTGTTTCTTATGCTGAACACAAAAGTAGATATTTTATATAGTGTTAGTACCAGACAGTTTATGGTAGTCATTGACTTAATATATATTTTTCTTATGGAAGTCAATGAGTCATAATCTGGAGTAAATGCACGTATGGAAGGGGAGGGGATAAAAATGTTTTATCAATAAAATGTTCCCAAAATGAACCATGAAATTATGTAGAGTAATTTATATCATGATATTCCATATCAAAATTTTCCTGTCATAAGATGTTTATATTATGTTATATTATAACAAGTTCATGCATAACAGGGATTCTGTTCATGCACTGTTTATTTCATAGCACTATGATTGTTATTTGTTTATACAAAAAACGATTTACTGCAATGCTTTTTTTCGCCTTAGTTGATCAGTACAAAAGTGCATGTTACTTGTTCAGACGTAATTTTCCATTGAAAATTCGAATATTGGTCAGACTTCCAAAAAGTATAATGTGTGATTCTGAATGCCCGTATCCACACCAGCGCAGTGATAAACAAACGCACACTCACGTCAAAACATTGGATTCATCCGCACTCTTTCATGCCGATGTACAACCCACGTAAAGTTGATAATTCCGTAAATAACTGCAATTACAGTTTTCAAACAGAGATGGCAACAAAGAGGAAAAGCTACAAACTGCAGCTTTAATAACAATAAAAAATATTTATTGTGGTAAAAGACTGTGGCGTGGCAATCAGATGATAGGGGGCCCTTGGTGTTGCTATAGCCCCAGGGCCCAAAGTCCTCTTAACCCGGGCCTGGTTGTGTTTGTTTTTCACAGGATTCACGCTGATAATATGTACAGCCGCTCAGTCTTCTTGCCACTCACTGTGAGGAACTGCAGCACTCCGGCCAACGGTGACGTCACGCGCATTCCCTCTATTTAGTCATATCATTGATTTCTAGGATCAGAAGGCATTTATTTTTGTGTGTATACATGTAAGTTTGTTAAAAAAAATGATATATAAGGGAAAAGCAATGTAGGTTCTAGGTTGTAATCTTCCCTCTTTGTCTGAGGATCTCAAGCAGGCTTGGCATATGCAGCAGCATTGGTGAAACCAATGGCATGAGTTTTGGATGGGACTAATTATTTGTATGACAAAAGGCAGATTGGGAGTGTTTGAAAATTACAAATAAGGGGAGAGCTTGATTACAAAATTAGGATTAATCACTACTGATTTTCCAAATCTCTAATAACAACAGTGGAGATATGCAGAAACATAACATTTCATAGAAAGAAGGCACAAACAAATAATGGAAAAAAGTTTTGTGTTTTACTGAATTGAGAGACAAACATAAGGTTAACTGAAAATGATTCCACAAGTCATCACTGTGAGGCAGTGCAATCTAAATTAGGTTGAACTGTCTCTATCAGAACATTACTGGATCTTAGCAGTACAGGTTCACAGCTGTGCCTGATCCTGCTGTTGGACCACTTACACGCTCACACACCCACACACATATGCAGGTGTACACAGACACACTCACAGAGCCATCCACTGCATTAAGCATAGTACTGCAGATTGGCTTTCTTCTTCGCCTGCACCTCCAGAATGCCCTCCATGTAGTCCTCATGGTTAAGTTCAGTGGCCCCACGCCGCAAAGCAATCATGCCCTAACACACAAAATTGAACAATACGTGTGTATTTAACCTCATGTTATACAATCTGGAGTAATGACTAAAGTGAAGTAGAGCATTAAAAGTGTTTGATTCAAATTGTTTTGCAAGAAAAAAAGGTTTTTAGGTTTATTTGTGCATTAAAACAAGTGACAGTCAGATGGGTTGTCTCTTGCATTAAAGCATGTGAAAGGACAGGGTACTTTTTTGTACACATGTCTGCCCTTTTAGAAATCTCAACTTATCCCACAAATGACATCCGAGATCAGGGCCTTAACCACAATGCTTACACTACCACAGAAAAAAGATATAAAAAGTTAAGGTAAATTAATTAAAGGTTGCAATGATCATACTTACAGCCTCAACGCACACAGCTTTACATTGAGCTCCATTGAAATCATCAGTACAGCGTGCCAATTCTTCATAGTTCACATCAGGACTACAGCACAAAAACAAATTAGGGATAATGTGATAAATAGTGGGAGAGAAATTTTTTTTAGAATTCTAATTTAAATTTCAATAACAGTTGCACTTTAGTTTGGATATAAAAGCGGGTGTCTAAGGTAGCGATGTGAGCAAATCACCTATTGAAAGTAACATGCTTGCTTCAAAAACGATTGTATTGATTAGTGCAGGTATGCAACAGATAAGTGAGTGTTAAAAATTGCATTGAAAGAAAGTATTTGAGTGAACCATAAAATCATTCATTAGAGAGATTTGTTTCAAAATACCCAATTCATCCATAAATGAAACAAGTTTTTTTTTAAATATTAATTTCATTCCAATTAAACATTTAATTAAAATAAATAGAATGCAGCAATTACCAGCAATATTTTGCCAGAACCTCTAATAAATTACATCTTATTTTATTTAGTTCTCTATTCAGAATCGTAATCTATGTTTAAAAAATAAATAAAAAAATATCATGATTCTAAGTGTATCCACTAGTGTCTCTTTAGTGGATGACCATTTAAAAGCCAATGTATTAAAGTAAAAGCAAGCGCTCAAACTATTAATAAATAAATTAAATCTATATTTTCTCATCGCAACACCTAAGACCACACTGAGATGCAAAAGAATAAATGTTCCATACCAGACGTTCATCTTGCGCGAGTGGATCTGCATAATGCGAGCACGAGCCTCCTCGTTGGGCATGGGGAACTCGATCTTACGATCCAGACGACCTGAACGCAGCAGAGCCGGGTCAAGGATATCCACCCTGTTAGTGGCAGCAATCACCTTGGAGGAAACAAGAAAAAACAAGTTGCAATAAGGCTGACAGGCCCATGTTTATGACAGAGTAGCATATGGCCACAAATAAGTACCTTCACTTGCATGTTGGGCTGAAAGCCGTCTAACTGATTGAGCAGCTCCAGCATGGTCCTCTGCACCTCTCTGTCTCCGGCCTTCTCACTGTCAAAGCGCTTGGTGCCGATAGCGTCTAACTCATCGATGAAGATGATGGAGGGAGCTTTCTCCTTGGCGAGAGCAAATGCGTCACGCACCAGTTTGGCACCATCACCAATAAACATCTGCACCAGCTGAGGGCCAGCCAACTTCAAAAATGTTGCCTGAGAAAGGACAAAAGTGAGAATGTGAGACACCAACGCAAAAACTCTAGTGAATGTTATTAAGCCACATTATAGACATTTGTTATCCATTATAAAAGCAGCACAGCAATGATGGTGGATTCTCTCGCTCAGAGACACCACACCTTAGTTTGGGCTGCACAGGCTCTGGCCAGCAAGGTCTTTCCTGTGCCTGGTGGTCCATACATCAGCACTCCCTTTGGCGGTTGGATGCCCAGATTCTCAAACTTCTCTTTGTGGTTCATGGGCAGAACAATCGCCTCCACTAGCTGCAAAGAGAAAAGCAGTGAGCTCAGCAACTGCCAAACTGTCATTGTGAGCAACTTCTGGTGACTGGAAAGAGGCAATTTATCAGCCAGTACCTCTTGGATCTGTTTGTCAAGGCCACCAATGTCACTGTACTGCTCTGTAGGCCTCTCATCCACTTCCATGGCCTTAACTCTAGAGTCATACTCAGTGGGTAGAGTCTCCAAAATCAGATAGGAGTCCTTATTCACACCCTGGCAAACAGGACCAGAAGCACATTTCAGAACAGCTTTTACAGTTAAAGAGTATCCTGAACAAATTTGTCAAGTGAAATTAATTTTTACTTGCCACAAGATCACCAGGTTTCAGTTTCTCAGCATCCACCAAACCAATCACAGGCAGGAAATAGGTCTGCAATTAGAGCACTAAATATTAGTGATGAACAGAAATTAATTTTTACAGAAACGACAAAACCAAAAATAACATTTTGGTAATTAAATCAGCAATGTCTGAGCTTTGTATTTTGAGCAATTCTTGCTTTGTTTTTGCCTCTTCACAATGACCCACTTGGTTTAGTCCTCAGTTGTAAGTCGCTTTGGATATAGGCATCTGCTAAATGATTAGTTGCTCATTACCACATATTATTAGCATATTGGCCGTTTATTAGTACTTAAAGCACATATTAATGCCTTATTCTGCATGACTATATTCTACTTAATCCTACCCAATACCTAAACGTAACAACTATCTTCCAAAGTACCCATCAATAAGCAGTAATTAGGAGTTTGAGCAAACATAGTCTCGATAAGTCGAATCCCCAAACATCCGTTCATACAGTTCAGAAGTTCGCTGAACTTCATACAGTTCAGCTCACTCAGCACGACGTTCGTGGTTTGACTTGTCAGACTGTTTTCCAAGATGGCTCCTGTCTGTATACACAAAGTGAACCGTCTATACGTCATTGCGATCCATTGTTTTCCTGTTGTTTGAATTGACCACACTCCTGCCTGTTATGTCACACCCATTTTCAGATGTGGAAGTACAATTCTCACAAAACGACTCCAAAAGCCTCGGAGCCTCAGAAATTTAGTTCCTACATTATTTTCCTAAACATTATCTCATCATTGGGTCCTCTAACCTGCAATGCCCTTAAGACAAAGATATTAAAACCTACACAAAAGTACAGGAAAACATTTGTAAAGAAGAAAAAAGCATGATGGTCAGCTACAGAAAAACAAGACTGCAGCTGTTCATAAAATCTATTTGACTCACCTGCCGTGTGGAGGTTTTGATGACGGCACACTTGCCCTTCCTCTGAGAGTCCAGATCAATGTTGGCCCCATCCTCCTCCTGGTCATTAGGATCTACATCCAACAGCTTCCATTCAAACATACACATTCAAACTGTAAATCTCATACACACACAGAAAGGCATTTAAAAAGCTCCCTACTGCCCCATTCTGGCACATGTTTTTACCTCTATGACGTTAGAGACGAGATAAGGCAGAGTCTTGTTCACTTTGATTTTCTCTGTGTTTTCCTTGATCTTGTCTTTCATGGCCTGCAGCTCATGAGTGACACGCAAAACCTCACTCTTCATGATCTGAAATCATACACATTATCATGACATGACAGACACTGAAAACAATCCTCTGCACAATTAATATGATTTACAGTATGGAGGCTAACTTCCTTAATCTCACTGTCCAAAAGACGAGTCCTCTGAACAATCTCTTCAGTGGACATCTTAAGAACTTCCTCGCCGATGCCATCCTGTAAAATACAACCAGGTCTCATGTAAAAAAATAATATTCTTTATTTATTAGCACGTCTGCCAGTCTGTTTTTAAGTTTTCCGAACCCTAACCTCACAGACGTCAGATATCTAATCATTCATGAATAGGAATACTCGGAGAACATCTGATCAAACTTAACGAGCAGAAGAAAACATCGATTCCCATTTCCATGATCACCGTTAGCTTATCTCTGCTAATGTTATGCTAGCATGTTATCACCACACTTGTACTAAAGATGTAAGTTATTGTGATCTTCCTGTAATTTTGGAACGAATTATAATCAGTAGAGTCGATCTATCATTATTTATCAGGCTGAATGATCGAGGGGATGAACGCACACGCTTATAGAAAGTGAATGAAGCGAAATGAAATTCACTGTGTCATGCTATGCTCTTCCATCAGACACAATGCCCGTGCTCAAACATCATTTAAACACGTGTCTTTCAACCTACAACATGTTTATCTACATATATAAAACATTAACTAGTTTTGGAAAATATAATTGAGCCTTAAAAAAATATATAAAACAGACCTCCACCTCATCCCAAACTGATCTGTCATTCAGCGACGACATCTTGAAACGCTTCTTCTTCTCAGGAACGAGTTTGTGTTTTGTGGATCACGTCAGTGAGCGTCACTGCCCCGACCTGGCGCGGATGAAAACTGATTGGGAGTCATCCGTACCAGGGTTTCGTTTATGAAACTAGAGAAGAACGGATTTGTACGTAGATCAAGATATTAAAACCCTTTTCAGGCTAGTGCTGATGGATAGAGAGACATAATAAACAGCATTCAATACGTTTTATAAATAAAAATAATAGTATTGATACTATTTTCCTGTGTTGAATTTCACTGGCAATCAAATATTGATGTACAAAACCATATATTGTACTTTTTATTTATGTTTTACATAATACTCAATGTAGACATGACAATTAAAAATTTAGCTTAGCGTTGGTTGATAGGCTACTGATAATTTTATAATGCATTTTTTTCACCCCACAGGCATTTTACATTATTAACCTTCAAATGGTCTTCGATTTCCTGTTCACACTTCTGGGCTTCAAACTCAACAATAGATTTAGTAAGTGTACAAAAAATATACATTTTTAATCATACAAATAATCATTTTTTGTTTGTTTATTTCTCATCTATTCATTAATGCTGTGTTTTGAAAATATAAAGTACTTTTGTATCCATATACACACAATTCCTCAACGAACACCTTTAGCATTAGCATATGAAATATTATTTTTATGATACATTGGATTTATGCTCTAGTACTAGGCCTTCATTTATGTGTAAAAATGTTCAGATTTATGCTGAATTTTATTTATTTTTGACACATGAAGAAGATTTAATTTGTTTCACATTTCCCATTCATTTCAATGTGGGGTCATATTGACCCTGAAGACCATGTAAACATTTTTTTTAACATACCTTCAGAAACAACCAAATCAAGCCCTGTTTTTTGTGTGTATTGATAGATAATGTATGAAAAGTCACAAAATCTTATTCCACTGAGATGTAGGGAAGCTTCATTTTATTAAGTAAAAGTCAATTGGGGTCTTAGACCCCATGACCTGATTGGCAAGACCCCCTGATAAAGACCCATCGTTAAATCCATAGGTGTTAATACAAACCTATTTTAATAAATCATCCCCGCCCGCAGATTCTTGCTCACATCATAGGTAAATAATATGCTATTTGCAGTTCTTGTTAGACTGCATTTCATTTGCCCTGTATTTTTTTCTGCACAATGACAATACAATTAAAGGTGAAAGAAATGTTACAGATAGTTGTATGTTTAGCACTAGTCTGTTGTGCAGATGATGGACAGCAAGACACAAAGACCAAAAAAAGCATTCTCACATTTATTTGGGTCCATTTGAATGTTGTTCAGAAATAAAAATTTCAATCTGTTTCCTGACTGGAATGAAGCTCTGATGGAGAGGTGGGTGGAAGTCAACCTCCACACCAAACACTGTCCAAAACTCACTCATGATATGAAGCCACAGAGGCTTATGTGTCAAAATGGCCACGAGTGGCGGTTCAAAGCTCATCCAAGTTATGCTAAACACATCAGGTAGACAATACAGTGACTCAAAGTGCTGCATAGACTTCCTCTCACAAACACAAGTAAGTCTGTTATTAACAGGACAGATCATTTCTTGTCAGTCAGACAGTCAGTGCATGAACCAGTAGAGACAAACACAGATCTATCTAAATTACTGACGAGCATTATGGTCAAGCAAAAAATAAAACAGTTCTAAGGGGCACAGAGAGTCAAGAGCGCCGGTGGGTGCGTCACTGGAATTATACGGCGATTTTATTTTACTTGGTTACTGTATACAAATCCCTGGGTATTAAAATAAAGCTCTTCATGTTTTCAAATCAAATGCAAATCACAATGTAGTGAAAAGGTACTGATAAAATTAAACAGTAATAATCCTGGAGGCTGATGCAGACTGATTATCAAAAAACGTTTGTCGTCTTAAACAAGTGCATACGAAGGATTAGGAGTCCAACTTTGTGGGTCATCTCAAATTATATTATCAGAATTATAGACTGATGCTGATAGCTTCCCATTCGAAAAATCTCTTCTGCTCAATGGCATACATCTTCCCGAACAGGCAACTTCCTGAAGAACAGACTGTTGCCTCTGCTCATGTTGCCCTGAGACACACAAGGAGAGAAGGGGGAATCAGAATTAGATTATCTGACCGTTTCTTCAAATGGTAACAATTTCTAATAAATATGTGAAGTGTTTTCACTTCTAGACAGTGGTCAACAAATATTTCTCTCTGTTGCTAAAGATGTTCTGCCACTCATCGATTCAACAGATTAACTGATTTAAGATGACAAGAGAAACAACTTCAAGCAACAGGAGAAACAGATCCAGCTGATTAGAAAAAAACTCTTTTTGATTGTTTTATGCAGTCACGTAGTTAAACTCATTACTACAGTCAGGAGTGGTGCTTTAATTCTATTAGCCATTTAACTCGATTAGCCAAGTCAGATTCCAATTAACATCAGAAGGTCATTAGCAGAAGAACGGAGATTTCAAGAGACAGTTAACAAAACTCAAATCCCATTTAAAAAAAAACTGCTCACCTCTCGGCTCAGGTGACCCCAGCAGTGGAGCCAGTTGGGATAAATGGCAGCATAAGGTGGCAGACCTCCAGCCAGCCTGGGTCAGATCAGGAGAAACATTACTTACAAATTATTATCTGTATACCTGCATTAGTCTTAAATATGGTAAGAATTAATTCAGAAAACACAGATAGCCTACATGCCAGTAGAAGTAGTGAGTAATTGAGAACTTTACTAGTTACACAACTTGATCATGAGGTGAAAGCGTTTAACAAGTTTAAGATTAGAAGCTTCTCACAAAGCTAAGAAACCAGATCTCTGACTATTGACTCACTAGGCATGGAAATCTCCTTTATCGCCACTCACAGACGCTTCCACAAGTCACACAAAGTCCCTTACCCACAGTTATTTACTGCCATCAGGTTGGACACCAGTACAAATGGATACGTCAGCATACTTGCAAAAAACTGAGAAAATGTCAAAAAGGAAAAACAGAACAAAATGTTAGAATGAGAGCAATAGCAAAACCTATTCAGACAATCAAAACAGCCCTCTACAAACACATTAAAAACAGAATCACTATTGGCTAGTGCAATTTTTTTCTCTCGCCAGACAAACACAGACCCACATATATAAAGCAAAACATCTCTCTTCAAATCACTCTTTCAGCTGTCATCTGGTTTTCAAAAACCAATAATTGTCTTGTGTTTTCTACTCCTATATTTTAATTTAGTAAAAACACTTCAGTTTATTCAATTAATTCAACCCCTTGATAAATGAGCTTGGCATTATTTTCCGTCCATTCAAGTCTTCCAATGAGTAGGTGCTGTAAGTGCTTACTGGACAGTACACAAAATATATCAGTGCTGCGAGTAAAATTAAAAGATTTACCAGCCAATGGCTATTGATTGACCGATATTATTTAGTCTCTTAGCTCAAAATTTGCTAGAATATGCGAATGATTCGCATGCTTTGTAGAGGGTGGTGTTCAAAACAGAATCAAACGATACTTTGCGCTTCCCATTGATCATGTGAATAGCTTGTGTCAGATGACTTACCCCAGTCACAGCTTGAGAGCAGTTCTTGATCTCTCCTGTATGACTCGTCTGAGATAGACAACAGGAAAATCGACTTAGTATACACAATGCAATTATGATTGCTACATATCTACAACTGTTTTCTAGCAGAACACTATGCAATGATGAAACAATAAATACAGAAAAATGAAAAGTATCTCACATACTTAAAACTCGGAATCTAGGTTCCAGATGCTTATTGTTCATACATGAGTTTGTGTGTGACGTTTACGTACCGAGTCGTCTATAGTGTATGTGTTTATGAAGTGAGCAAGGATGTTGCAGATCCACAGGGAAAGAGCATCACCCAGTAAACGTGGAATGAGGCCACTGTGGGTTGACAAACACATAAAAAGTTAAAGATTTCGATCAATTGTAAAATCGCCTGACAAAATTCAGGAAAATGTCAAACCCATTCAATTTTCATTTACCACTTTAAATGACTAGTACATTTGTGAGGTTTGACTGATTTTTGAAGCGGATTGCACTTACGCAGCAAAACCCAGAATTCCCTCTTCCCTGTAGATGGTAACTATGGAATCAAAGACGCCACTGGAAGAAACAAACAAACATAAAATGTAAATTTGTGACGCAAGAAGAAAATCGGTGAAATCCCAGTAGAAAGGAAATGACTGACCAGTATTTGGCTTCTCTACCAATAAACTGGACCATGCATCTGAGAGTGATCACTGAATAGAGAAAAGACAACAGTGACATTCACAGATTGAGAGAAAAGTGAGATTCAAATCACAAAACATGTTATTTATTGTATTAACTGTATTTACCATGTAAAGGGTGCGTGAAAGAATTGTAGCACATGAGCGTGCAATCATCTCTTTAGTGGTCTGAGAGAACAAATTAAATGAAAGGAAAGTAGAAGAAACATCAAAAATACACACAAAACATTTCAGATTTCAGACAATAATGTGCAAACATGACAGCCTGTTTTGAATTATTTTCTACATGCATCACATCAGACTTGTGACCATGTGAACAGGCCTCCGCTTTATTATTTATGCTTTAAATTATGCATTTAGTGCGTCTCACCTCATTTACTATATGTTGCAGAGACCATCCTGGCCGCTTTTCACTATCTGAGAGGACGAAGAAATGAGATGCATGCTATTATATCACTGCCAAAGTTTAAGAAGAGCAGAAAGAAAGAAACATGTGTTGGACTGAAGACACTGAAAATAATACTTTACTGCAGAACATGCATGTGTTCCTACCTCAATTTTTCCTCCTGGCACTTCTGTGGGTTATAACAAAAGGTTAGAGTCAGATAAAAAGTATAAATAACCTCGGCTAGACTGTGCCCAGCCACAAAATTGCAAAAGTCATTGCAACAGTCTGAACAACAAAGCCAGTGACACTTTGCACAGTCGCAGTTAAAGAAACCTAAGCTAATGGCTGGATTACACCAGTTACTTTCTACACAGGGCATCATACACTTGCTGACTTAATGTTACAGAGATAACTGGCATCATGCACTAAACAACAGAGAAGTGATAATCCTTGAACTTTTAGAGTTTCAAGCCATTTGAAAATCACAGACAAACTAAAAGACACATGTGTCGAAGCACATAAGACCTTGTTTCTATAGGACATGAAAACAATGAGTTCTAAAATCAGCAAATAATGAAACATGTTTGAAGAACCTCCAGATTAATGGAATCATAGTGAAAAGCTTACTAAAAACAATTAAATAATAATCATAATGACAATGATTTTCTTCTAAATTAAGTCCATTCTAGGCTTCCAAAATATTGTGAATGGCTATGACTTCATCAACTACCAGCTACACAAGTTCTCTGGTCATCTTTCCTCAATCAATACATTCTTTGCATATTCTGTATGATAAACTCCTTTCTATTTCTGTTCTTGGCAGACACTTTCTTATCAAAGAGCTCTACAGAAATAAACCTCTGAAGAACCTGGTGTGCCATTTAGGACCTGCAAGACTTTACTGTGGACAATGGTGCCAATGGTCCCAGCACAAACCCTTGAGCGAGTTCCCTCAAACAGGCCTGAATTTCCCATCGATTTTGATGAGTGTGTTTAGCTGAAAGACATAAATGAAAGCATAAGAAATGCATGAATTATCCAGATATTTTATTATTATTATTACTGTATATTGGATACCATATAAATGAATGGCAATGAATACACTGTAGAAGCAACCATTTGTTTTAAGCAATACTCCACCCCAAAATAAAAATTCTGTCATCATTTACTCACCTCAAGTTGTTGAAACCTGTATGATGTCTTTCTTCTGCTGAACACAAAGGAAGATATTGTTGAAGAATGACTGGAACTTTGGCACCATTTTTCTACTATGGAAGTCAATGGTGCCAGACAACTGTTTGGTTCCAATTGGTACTCCAAAATATCTTCTTTTGTGTTCAGCAGAACAAAGACACTCATACAGGTTTGCAACAACTTCAGGGTGAGAAATTATGACAGAATTTTCTTTTCTTCTTTTTTTGGGTGGAGTACCTTTTTAATCTTACCATACGCAAAGAGGCCTGGAAGCTGGTACACTTGTTGACCAAACATATTCCTGCCAAGAGTAGGAGGAAGGGGTTCATGTCCAACCTATATTTGCCAAAGTTACAAATAAGTTAATGTGCCATTGAAGACAGGTGTGAAATTGTAAACATGTAGACAAGAGGCATTAGTATGTGTTACAATATCTGACTTGGAAGAAAGACAGTATTTTATAATAATACAATACTGTGAAAACATGTCACAATATATCAGGAGTAAACAATGTGAAATTGGGTATAAACCTCATTTAGATTTAAAAAAAATTACACAAAACATCTGTGTTTGCCTACAACACCAAAGATACATTTGTCATCACACTGCAATACAGTGTAAATGTAAAGCACAGCGCCTTCCTGGCATCACAATAACCTGCAGCAACCTTAATCAATAACGTTACCCAGAAAGACAGACGTGCTTGCTTTACCACCCTGAATGACACCAGACAATGATGTGAATATGCAGTTCGCGTTGTTTCCAGGGGACATACGTTACATATTACAAAAGAATGAGTTGTTGGTATATGGGCTAAACTTGCTATAACAATGATTTCTGACAGACCATAAAGGTTGACCTTTCAAAGCATTAACATCAGATGGACAGCGGTCAATAACCCTGATAAAACAGTTAATAACCACACACACTAATGAGCATTAACACCTTTATCCCTGTACACACATGTACTGCACACAATAATGCTGTCTGAGAAAGAAATATTACCATATAAACAGGTAACTAACTGTTAACAAACCAAGTGGCTAACATGTATCAACATGCTATCGAAACTGCTCGACAGCAGCGCATGTGCAGTCGAGAACTTGCTGCTGGTGTCATTTTTACGTGTAATGTGTAAATCTTACCTGAACTAAAACCTTGATGTACATAAGAGGTGGGAAAGGACTGTCAGTCCAGTCCCAATGAGGACTTGGCCACATGTGTCCGCCATTACTAAGACGATCCGAAACGTCCCCTCCTTGACAGAGAAGGTCCGTTGGTAATACGCACAAACCAGTGTTGCCAGATCTCACAAAAAATATTACAATCTAAGCCTAAAATAAGCAATTTTCCCCACGAACAAGGACAATATATGCCTAAATAGTCTATCTCAGTTTTTGCACAGACGATGATTGCCAGATTTCCTTTAATGATTTACCAAAAATACAAATGTTTCACATTCAGCCTACTGCTATCTAATGAAATTAATGTTTTTTCTCTCGGGAACGAATAATACAAATAAAAAATAATGCTAAAAACCGCAACACATTTCCTATATTTTTAAGTGACTTGATTAAAAAAAACAAAAAAAAAACAAAGTCGCGTATTAAAAAGCGGGCATGGCAACAAGCGATGACGTTACTCGTTTACATTTATCACCTGACTGGAAGCTTTTTCTTCGTTAACCGGGCCAGCAGGTGGCGCACACTTACATCACATTATGACAGACACAGCTGTATGCTAGAGAAATTGGGTTATGAGCATAGACGATAGAGGTGAAGAGTTTTCTGGCCACTGCTGCGTTGCTGAATGTTCATTGAAGTAAAATGGTAACAGTATTTTATGAACAGTAACGCAATGCTGTTTTTGTTTACATAGTAGAGGTAAGCTGCCCAGAGCTGGGCGGCCTATGTAGTTCTGTGCCTACTTCAAAGTTTGCATAAATAGGCTTTATAAATGCTGCACTATTATATAGCCGGGACAGCCAGTGCAGTGGCAGCGCCTGGGGATGTAGGGCACGAGCAAATGGGCCCGACCAATTGGGGACCCAGACCCACCACCCAATAGATCAATGGAATTCATTTTATTGGAATTCCGGCCTCAATAAATTATATTTTTGTATGGATGCAGTAATTTGTTGTTTCCCCTAGTTAAAATTTGAGGCGTAGGCCTACCATGTTGCATAACAGACAATAGTTTTCATTGAAAATGCATGAAGCCGTGAATTATAAACACCAAAAAAGGAAGGACATCGTGGATGAATTTGCTGAACTAAAGGCCTATGCAACTTGTGCTTTTACATTTTTTGGCTGCTGTGTCAAGATCAGTTGTGTTTGCATGCAGTCGCCTTGGCCTGATCTATTATTGACATTGACTGAGGCTTGGTTATTTTAGACATTTTTTAGTTCCGTTCCGGTTATGAAATGTTCTTAGGTAGAATGTGTGTATGTTTTGTGTGGTATTTGTGTGGTATTTGTGATGCGCTACTATAAGTCTCTCTTCGATGTAGGGCTACTTGGAGAACAGAGTTAGGGCATACAGTTAAGGGGACCAGTTCCATTTATTTTGCATATTGCCCCGTGACTGACTCACTACTAGACCCAGCTCTGAGTAGCTTTAAACTTTGCAAATTTCATGACATACATGCTGTAGGTCTATATTTTAATTTTAAATATTTGAATTTAATGTTCCTGTGTTATAATACTTTTAAATTTAGGGCTAAAACCTTCTTTACATAATTTATGAAAACAAAGAAGACACCAGCGTTTTTCTTTTTCATTTACAGCATTCACCAAGTAAATGAAAAATAATTTAACAAAGTATTAAAGGCCATCCCCAATGACATAATAATCTTAACCAGATTCTCAGATGTAGATATTAATCCAACAACCTTACAAAATCCTTAACTTTTTGTAAATGGTCTCTCCTTTTTTAATAAAGGTTTTAATAACAATATGAGAAATTCCTTTAATGTTCGGATCCAAACCTCCATGTAAATCAAAATGGCTTAATTAAACCTCATTGCATATTTTTGCACAGCATTTGGACAATACCATATCAATATGTTGTTTCTAATAAAGTAAAAAAATAATGTATACAATTATTCATAAATATTATCCTGTAAATGCAGCCATTGGTAGATATATATTCATTCGGTTTGTGATACATGACTTTTTGCAACATCATTTGAAGATCTGGAACATTTATTTTTGTGTTTCCCTTTTTATTTTGACTGACTTTAAAATAGACATTACAAAAAAAGAACTCTTAATTTGGAACCTCATGACATTTTACTTTGTTTTTCGAAACCCATATTTTTCGGAAAATTGTTTTTATATTATTATCTTTGAATTATTTGCGCAAAGTTGTATATTCTTATGACAAAACTAACTAACTAACTATATATATATATATATATATATATATATATATATATATATATATATATATATATATATATATATATATATATATATATATATATATATATATATATATATAAACCTTTTTTTAACACCAATCTCACACTATACTTTGAAACTTTTTCAAACGTGAGATCATAAAACAAATCTTAGCTGATTTCTCCTTATAAAGTTGAAATGGGTTTATCATTTTTGATCCAGAATTGGACTGAATGAGTTAATGCTGTGTTATGAGCCTGGAGCTCAAGCTTCTCTTTCATCAGACTGAACTGTTTATCTGTACATCTTTGGATAATTAAGTGGTTTCATAAATCGTCTGAGATTGTCTTTACATTCTAATTTGACAGGTGGTGGTATTAAATTTGAATGGAGAGCATTTAAGAGACTAAGCAGGGAGCTGGAGTCATTCTGAACATTTACACCAATGTGAGGTGAGTGTCTTTTCTGTTGATCTCTTATTCAACAAGGGTGATATATATGGAAATGTTATAACATGGGTGATCAGAGGATGTTTCAGTTTACATTTCAGAATGCAAATGTGATTGATCAAGATCTAACTAATAGATGATTTAAACACTCATAATGCACATATAGGCCTAATGCTCAGTGTAGTAAAATATTTCATACATTGAGTTACTTTTGATTAATCTAAGGATTTGAGTTGTTTCATGGAAGTATTTTGTTCAAAACATAGGCAGTTTGAAAAGGAGAATCCAGTTTTTTTCCAAGGAAAATCTCCACTTACCAAAAAAAAATAAAATAAAGAAAGAATGAAAGCAAACACCAAAATCTAAGTCTGATATATCCCATTTACTTTTCCATTATAAATAACAAATGTCCTTGCTCCACTTGTATCGGTAAAGGTTTCAGAACAGCTCTCATGATGTTCCTGTTGATGGTGGTCATCTGTCTTCTGCTGGGCTCTTTTCAAGCTCAGAGTCGTGCTATTGAGGTAAGAACGGGCATAAGTGAAATGGAAAACAATATCAGTAGCAGCCTCCGACTATGAACGCTTTCAATTTTGTTTCATTATGTGTAAACAGGATATCTCTGGAAAGAGCTCTGAAGAGATTGGTAAGAAATTATTTTCAATAATATGACTTTGGCCATAAGCAGTATAATAAAAATCTATTTATTTTACTGTTTTATTAACCCTTTAATCAACTAACGGTTCTGGTTCTCAGATAACAGCACTGAACAAAATGATAAATCTGTGTCAGCTATAATCGAAAGGACCAATAAATATGCAGGTAAGCGGACATGCTTTTTGTTGAATGTGTTTTTTATGTCAGCAGCTCAATAAAGAGAGGACATTGATCATTAAAGAGAGGAAAGGAACTGTCCTTGATGAGGAATGTAACATCTTACTTATGTATCTTAGTACTTTTGTAATTTTGTCAGCAGTCCAGAGCGGTTCTTTCTCTGTACAAGCTCTTTATGATGTTCCCAGAATTAGCATGTTGAGTCAATTTCTGTGCTTTATACCATACAGGACAGGGACTGAATGAGCCCTCGATCATGTTTGGAGACATCGCTGTAGCAACAGGCTTAGAAAGAGCAGATGATCCATGCGCTGCTCATGAGTGCAAATGGGAGAGAAGCAAAAGTGGAAAAGTCCTTGTGCCCTATGTCATCTCTGATGAATACTGTGAGTGACAGGTCTTAGCTCACTCAACGTTGTATCGTAATATAACTGTTTTGGCCATTTGTCACATCTGAACTCTCCAACAGCCTCCCGGGAGAAGGATGTAATTTTTCAAGGCTTGAGATCTTTTGAGGGATCGACCTGCATTCGCTTCACGCCTCGCACAAATCAGAGGGACTATATAAACATAGAGTCTAATTCAGGGTAAAAATCAGAATTTCTTTTATAAAACAATTACTGTTGCTCTATATTTGTGCTTAAAAATTTACTGTAAAGCTTTGTATTAATTATGATTTTTAAGATTTACATATTCATTTACAGCAGACTAAACCCAATATTGTTTAGTAAAATGCAAATGTTCCATGAAATCAAATTATTATGATAGCCTACAACTGCTTAGTACACTTTCAAATTGAATCTGTTTAATTTACATTTAGTTTTGTATTAAATTAGTTTTACATAGTATGATTTTATGTAGTACTGTAAATGTTATGCCTGCATGGGGAAGTGGGTGACGCTTTAGGCTTGTTTCCTGCTGGTTGAAACTGGCATGAGCAAGCCACATACTGTTCATACAGGTTCGTTCAGGAGAATTGTACTTGTATTGTGTGTACTGGATTCTACATGGGTTGTTTGAATCCTTCCATTATGCTTGTTCTGATCTATAGGTGCTACTCTTTTGTGGGTCGTCGCACTGGAGGTCAGACTGTGTCTTTGGACCGTGATGGATGCATCTCCCTGAATATAGTGCAGCATGAGCTGCTTCACACGCTGGGCTTTCACCACGAACACAACCGCAGTGACCGCGACAATCACGTGCAAATCCTTTTTAAAAACATCATTCCTGGTACATCTGATTGGTACACATTTCTTCAGCAGGTGTTGTTGTACATTGTAGTTGCAAATCTTCTCAATTAGGGTAGAGAAGATGTTGCTGTTAAATGCAGCGAAAAGTCTCTAAAGCATGTGTTTGAGTTTTTAATCAGAAATAGGAGATTAGAGAATATATTGATTTTTAATTTAACTTGACTGGTTCTCCTTTGATTGCTATTCACTGCAATAGGGCAGGAGTTCAACTTTGACAAAATCAAGAGTAAGAACCTCGAGACTGCCTATGACTACAGCTCTGTGTTGCACTATGGAAGGCAAGTTTTGCTGTAGTTTAGTCACACAAAAACTATATTTTTATATGCAGTGGGGAGAACAAGTATTTGATACACTGCCGATTTTGCAGGTTTTCCCACTTACATAGCATGTACAAGTCTGTAATTTTTATCATAGGTACTCTTCTACTGTGCATTGTATTACAAGTATTTGATCACCTACCAACCAGTAAGAATTACAGCTCTCACAGACCTGTTAGTTTCTCTTTAAGAAGTCCTCCTGCTCTCCACTCATTACCTGTATTAACTGCTCCTGCTGAAGCCGTTTCCTGTATAAAAGACCTGTCCACTCACTCAATCAAACAGACTCCAACCTCTCCACAATGGCCAAGACCTGAGAGCTGTGTAAGAACATCAGATAAAATTGTAGACCCGCACAAGGCTGGGATGGGCTACAGGACAATAGGCAAGCAACTTGGCAAGAAGGCAACAACAGTTGGTGCAATCATGGAAGAAGTTCAAGATGACGTCTCTTCAAGATCTCCCTCAGTCTGGGACTCCATGCATGATCTCACCTCGTAGGGCATCAATGATAATGAGAAAGGGGAGTGATCAGCCCAGAACTACAGCAGGACCTGGTCAATGACCTGAAGAGAGCTGGGAACACAGTCTCAAAGAAAACCATTAGTAACACACTACGGCGTAAGGATTAAAATCCTGCAGCGCACGCAAGCTCAAGCCACCGCACGTCCAGGCCGTCTGAAGTTTGCCAATGACCATCTGGATGATCCAGAGGAGGAATGGGAGAAGGTCATGTGGTCTGATGAGACAACAATAGAGCTTTTTGGTCTAAACTCCACTCACCGTGTTTGGAGGAAGAAGGATGAGTACGAACCCCAAGAACACCATCCCAATCGTGAAGCATGGAGGTGGAAATGTCATTCTTTGGGGATGCTTTCTGCAAAGGGGACAGGACGACTGCACCGAGGGAGGATGGATGGGGCCATGTATCAAGAGATCTTCCCTCAACAACCTCCTTCCCTCAGTAAGAGCATTGAAGATGGGTCTTCCAGCAGGACAACAACCCGAAACAATGACACAACCAGGGCAACTAAGGAGTGACTCTGTGAGAAGCATCTCAAAGTCCTGAAGTGGCGTAGCCAGTCTCCAGACCAACCCAATAGAAAATGTTTGGAGTGAGCTGAAAGTCTGTATTGCCCAGCGACAGCCCAGAAACCAGAAGGATCTGGAGAAGGTCTGTATGGAGGAGTGGGCCAAAATCCCTGCTGCAGTGTGTGCAGACCTGGTCAAGAACTACAGGAAACGTATGACCTCTGTAATTTTCAAACAAAGGTTTCTCTACCAAAATATTAAGGTCTGCTCTTGTATGCAATAAAAAGCAAATTAATTACTTAAATATCATACAATGTGATTTTCAGAATTTCACTCAGTTGAAGAGTACCTATGATAAAAAAAAAATCTATCTATCTATCTATCTATCTATCTATCTATCTATCTATCTATCTATCTATCTATCTATCTATCTATCTATCTATCTATCTATCTATCTATCTATCTATCTATCTATCTATCTATCTATTGTATTTATCTATCTATCTATCTATATCTATCTATCTATATATTATCTATCTATCTATCTATCTATCTATCTATACTATCTATCTATCTATATATCTATATATATATATATATGTCTTCTGGTAGGGTTGTAACTACTAAAGTGTGCGTCTGGATTGTGTTTGATACTGAAGTGTTTGTGTGGTTTCAGGTTTGCCTTCTCCAAGAACAAGAGCCAACCATCATCCCTATTCCAGACAATAACGTGTCTATTTGGCCGAGCTGTGAAAATGAGTTCAAATGATATTCTGCGTGTTAACAAACTATACTGCGGTGTGTTTTAAGACATTCCTTGTCTTATTAATTCATTTAAAGGGAATTTTGAAAGCTTTGTCAGCATAGGGTAAAAATGCTGTCTTCTTTGAATTACATTGATTAGGACATGCATTTATATTTTGTATGCATGCATTTTTTATTTTTTAGAATAGGACAAAACTTTATCTGTGTTATTATTTGGAAAACTTAAAAAATGACATTTCACTCTTCATGGAGGACAAAATATTTTACAGATTCAGTGTAGGAGTTTGTGATTAGCATCATTTTACAAACCTTAGAGTTGGTGCTGTTTTTAATTAATAGTTTTCAATCATGAGGGTAGTTTTAAATCAACTTTTAGGTAGTTTGACATGTTAATGAGATTGAATGTTCTATAACACACATCTGAATAAAATAAATATTTGTTTATCGCATCTGGTTTGTGTGTGAGCTGGTGATGAGCCTTCTGTTTGTAAGCCATATATAGTGTCTCCTACATTGAAAGGTTGAGCAAGGTCCTCTTCTATTGAAATGAGGGTCTGTTAAATGGTGAAATGTGATGGAGCAAACGTTTCAGATTAATATGTAGAACCATATAGTTTGTGCAAGGCATCTTTTGAAATATTTCCACATCCTCTTTAGGAAGAAAAGGTGGTTAACAGTAGACCAGAGAAATAAAAGCTTCCTCTTTGTAAACCAGGTCTGTAGTCTTCTGTCGGGAGGATTCAGTTTGAAAATGCTAATTTGGTTTTAAAATGTTTTCCAACAGCTTACACCATAAAGATATGAAGAAAAATAGTTGATTGTGTTTCTGTTTTAATAATAAAAGTCTAAGCATTTACCTATGGAAATAATTAGTTTGTAAATGGATCTGAGTGTTTTCCCAAGAGTGGATATTTATTTAAAAATATTTAAATAATTAAATATTATTTCAGCTCAATTACAAACACCACTGTTTATAATTTCTAACAGACAAGGAATGTGTCACTTTAAAAAAAGCCAACTTACAAAAAGTCCTCCAAATAAACATAAAACAGTAAATTGAACTTACATATTTTGATTGGAATTGTTCATGCATGATACTAAGTTCATTCAACAAATTCAGTCCCTTAAATGTTAAAAACGTGCAATGATTTGTTGATCTTACTAAGTTGTTTTACGTTTTCATTGAATCTCGCGATTCTCGTTAAGAGCGTGCGCAGTTTGAACATTGAACGCATGCGCAGTTTGAGACATACATACATAAGCAACTTGAACACTGAGTTTCAAAAAGTTGATGCAGGTGGTGAGACGGCGACGACAGCGATTTCCAGAAGTTGATGCTGATGAAAAGTGGATGACAGCGTCCTGCCTAATAATAATAATAATAATAAACTTTATTTTATATAGCGCCTTTAAAAAGTATCTCAAAGCGCTTCACAAATATAGAAACATAATAAAACATACAATTAAACAAACAATGCAATAAAATACAAAATAAAAACATTATGAAATATAGGATTAATAATAATACAACAATTATCAACAATTAAGTAAAAGCTACCCTAAACAAATAAGTTTTAAGTGATGATTTAAAACCACTAAGAGATTCTGCTTGCCTAATCTTCAATAGGCAGGGAATTGTATCTCAATAAGTTCTACTTGAATCTTCAGCAGTTGATTTCGACACTATAGATCATAAAATACCATTGAATTGACTACAAAACTATACTGGTGTTCAGGGACAGGCATTAAGCTGGTTTAGATCGTACCAATCGGACCGTTATCATTTTGCCTGTTTAAATGGGGACGATAACGTCAGTAGACTATGGAGTACCACAAGGATCGGTGTTAGGCCCTCTGCTATTCTCAATATATAGGCTGCCACTTGGTAATATTATAAGAAAACATGGAATTAAAATCCACTGTTATGCTGACAACACTCAATTAGATATTTCATCACGACCAGATGTACTTTTCTGTAATGCACTTTCTCTAAAGCTGCTTTGAAACAATATGTATTGTGAAAAGCGCTATACAAATAAACTTGAATTGAATTGAATTAAATAATTTAATAAAATTGTCGATGATCTGCTGAAGTTCAAACTGTGAGAAACATCAGAATGGGAAAGAAAGCTGATCTACAGGGATTAAACTGCTGATCTACTGGGATTTTCATGCACAGCCACCTCTTGGGCTAACAGAGAAAATGTATGATGAGCGGCAGTTCACTGAGCGAAATGTCTTGTTGATGCATGAGGAGAATGGCCAGACTGGTTCAAGTTGATAGAAAGGCAACAATAACTCAAATAACATTACAACCAATGTCTGCAGAAGAACATCTCTGAATGAACAACATGCTCAACCTTGAAACAAATGGACTACAGCAGCAGAAGACCACAATGGGGTCACTTCTGTCAGCTAAGAACAGGAAACTGAGCCAACAATTGAAAAAACATTGCCTGGTCTGACAAGTCTCTTATTTCTGCTGCGACATTCAGATAGGGTCAGAATTTGGCTTAAACAACATGAAAGCATAGATCCATCCTGCCTTGAATCAATGGCTCAAGTTGATGGTGATGATGAAATGGTGTGAGGGATATTTAATTGCCACACTTTGAGCCCACAACACCAACTGTGCATCGTTTAACATCAGAGCCAGCAACAAGACAGCATGAGTATTGATGAAGAGTAGTGTGACTGTCCATCCCTTTATGACCACCATGACCCATCTTCTGATGATTACTTCCAGCAGGATAATGTGCCACGTCACAAAGCTCAAATCATCTCAAATTGATATCTTGAACATTTCAATCCAATAGAGCCCATTTGGGATATGCTGGAATGGTAGATCTGCAGCTGACAAATCTGCCAGAACTGTGTGATGCTTTCATATGAACATGGACCAAATTATTTGATGAAATGCAAAATGTCAAGAAAGAAATAAAAACGTTTAGGAGACACAATAGAAAAGGACATCTCCTCTAGTGGATTGGCAGACATCAATCCTACAAGATTTATTTACAACATTACAGCACAAATAAAAATCATTAATTCTAAACTCAATGACTCATTAAGAGCATTTGTACAAATAAGCACATTTCTGCTTTTAAACCATGGTATTTTGGCACTGGATTCATGAAGGCTGGGTTATTGCACAGAAGAGGAAGTTAAGGCTCTCAGAAGAGTATATAACTGTCAGCCCCCCTGTTTGAGCCAGAACATTTTCTCAGAAAGCTCTCATCATGTACTTGGTGGTGGTCATCTATCTACTCCTGAGCTCTGCTCCTGCTCAGAGTCGTACTATTCAGGTGAGAACAGACAACAATATGTCATCAATATCTGAAATGTAAAATGATAACATCAGCTTTTCATTTCTAATAACACACATTTGTTTGGAATTCTAAAACAGGATTTAATTGAAAAGATCCCTGGAAAGACAGGTAAGATGCACAGAAAGAAAAAACTAACTTTACCAACTAATTTTGTAGTGTTTTATTAATACTGTACTGATTCCCATCTAAGGTAACATCACAGGGAAAGATGATATACCAGTGTCAACTATAACTGAATCCAACAAACATGAAGGTATGAGTTCCTTGGCTCACCTCATCCTTTAAAACATTATATCACCAGAATCAACATACTGAATTATTGTGCATTATTCTATACCACACAGGACTGGGACCGGATGAGCCTTTGATTATGTTTGGAGACATCGCCGTACCAAGCGGGCTCCAGAATGCAGATCCTTGTACCGCTCGTGGGTGCAAATGGGACAGAAGCAGAGATGGATTAGTCTATGTGCCCTACGTCATCGCCAACCAGTATTGTAAGAGGCAATGTTAACTAAATTAGATTATAATCTTATCTGTACCACATGTTAGGTTCAACAGTCTATTCCTTCCACAGCTTCACAGGACATAAGTGTGATTAAAAGAGCTATGCAGTCCTTTGCAGAAGTTTCCTGCATTCGATTCGTACCTCATCAAGGACAGAGGAACTATCTTCACATAAAGTCTAATTCTGGGTAAATCTCTGGATTCAGGGCAGTGTTTATAGTAAATGTGCTTTCCCTTCAGATAAATATACAACCTGATGTGTTATGTGGTCCACAGATGCTATTCATACTTGGGGCGCCAAAATAGAGGGCAGGTTGTTTCTCTCCAGCGTTTTGGGTGTGTCTATCACGGAACTGTGCAGCACGAACTCCTCCATGCTCTCGGGTTCCATCATGAACAGAACCGCAGTGACCGTGACAAACACATCCGAATCCTTTATCAGAACATCATTCCTGGTAATTTAAAAAAAAATATTATTTGGTGAAATGTTGCGGCATTCTGTTGGCAAACCTTTACAGAGCATTTCATACACATAATATGCATTTAAAATATATAATATATAAACTATACATAATATATTGTATAAATAATAGTACTGTATACAGAATGAAAAGTAAGTAAATTAATATTAAGAAGTCATTAAGGCTTAGAGATAAAGATAAAAAAGATAAATTAGAACAAAAAAAGAAAATTAAATGCAATATTACAAAAATAGCATATTACATTTAGTCACAATTATTACATAGTCTAAACTCTAAACCTCACTGTGTTTTTATCAGGTTTACATTTACAGTCGGTAATACTTTCCTACGCACTGTGTTACAGAACAGCAGCACAATTTCCGTAAAGTAGACACCAACAATCTTGCTACCTCCTATGACTACAACTCTGTGATGCACTATTCAAGGTAAGTGTTCTTGTAGATCAGTGAAATAGTTGGGATTTTTTTTTTTTGGACATGCTAAAAACATAGTAAACGGTTTTTACTGTTGTTTCTTTGTGTATGCTGTTTAGGTATGCTTTCTCTAGGAATAATGAGCCAACCATGATTCCCATTCCGAATGCGAACGTTGTGATTGGTGAAGCTAAACAAATGAACTCCAATGACATCCTACGCATTAACAGACTCTACTGCAGTACGTTCAGCTTTCCTGTCATTTGAATAAAAAAACATCATTTGTTATTCTGTGCTGATGAAAACTGCACCTTAGACCACTCTGCTAAGCATGTCTAGCAGGCTGGTGTTCTTTACAGTGTCTTTCATTTCATTTTAATTGTTTTTTATTTCTCAGGATGAGAACCTGCTGCCGGGCTGTATGAAGAATGTGTCTGATGGAAATTTCATCAATTTTTTTGTTACCTATCATTATTTTTTAAGCTTTCCTTTTTGTACATCATATATTGTCAAATGATTTACTTATTTCATTAACATCCTAGAGTCAGAAATCATTTAGTACATAAGATAAGATAATGAGCATAATCAATGATAATAAAACATAATAATATTCTAGTATCAGATGCTTGTTACAAATCAACAAAGGAGCAAATAATGCAAACTCGAAATGTTCTTTAAAACAAGTAAAAAAAATTAAACAACCCTATGATTGATGGCTTCTGGGTCTTTTTTTCGAAATTGTCTGCACTGCAGAACACAAAATCCACCTTACATATACCCAAACCCACCCATCTCCACCCCTGATCCCCTTTTACTGTATTTTTGATCAATAATAAATAATGTGCTGTCTTGGTGAGCAGAAGAGACTTCAATAACCAATAAAATGTGATTATTCCAAACATTTGACCGGTATTAGTAAAATTACTGATAATGATAACGGCAATGTTCTCAATCTTGAGTACGTTAGTTACACAGTTAACCACAAGATGTCATGTTTAGTCATTTCCAAACCTTCTGCAGCTGGTCACGTCTCATGAAAGAACTCATTGATGGCCCTTCCTCTCAACATTGTATACATTTGACTGGTTGGAATCATTACTTAGCACACATAATGATAGGAAAAGGATTTTGAGAATGACGATGAGGATGATGTAGGTGTGTAAATGACAGAACAATGTTGAGAAATGAAATGATATTGAATTGGCAACAGGCACAAATATAGTTTGAATAAGAGTGGCTAAAAATGACAAATCCCTTTGGAAACAGATGTGACCACCTCACTCTAGTCATCAAATATGAGTAAATTATGAGTCTTTGATTTGCAAAGTAAAACCTCGGCATGCCTCTTTAAAACATATGCTTTGAATGTAACAAGTAACATGCAAATGGGGAGAAGGAATACAGCTGAGTGGAAGACGGACTATCGACATCAGGATAAAAGGCAAGGTCACATATGACTATAAGTCTTATAAAGCTGCTTTGAAACATTCAGGATTATAAAAAGTGTGATATAAATATGTATTACAGTATTTATACATTGCCATGTTTTTCAATTACCCACAAAACCAATTAACATGCAACAATTTCCAACATGATCAACATAACATTTATGCATGCAGACACCATTCATCCAAAGTGACTTACAAGAGAACCATTGGATCAGCTCATACATTCCCTGGGAATCAAACCCATGTTTTTGGCAACTGTTTTAGTTATGTCACACATTGTATGGGATAAAGCTCACGAAGAAGAATAAATCTTTATGCACAAATCCAATCTTTTGACCATATCTGATTTTTTGGCCCACCTGCTTTACATGCAAATCATAATTATTATCGTTCTTGGTGTGAACAGGCCTTCAAGCTGCAGTCCGTAGCTTTTTTGGGGTTAAAAATGATCCAAAATACATATTTGAGAAAATACATAACCAGCCAGTGTACAATGCAATATCCGATCGCCTTAACTCAATTGAAAGTAAGCTTGTAATAATGTTTTTAATTCCAGTGGTGCTGGTGGATTTCCACGGGAGACATTCAAGCATGTCTTTTCGTCATTACGTCACGTCTGTACACATAAGAAGAGTCTCAGCTAGTCTAAGCTATATTGCGAGTGAGGATGTTGGAGGTGGAGATTTAAAGCCTTTTCTCACAGCACTTGATATAATTAAACTTATCAGTTTGATGGCAAATCCAGAAAGGTTCAAACGACAGTCACCAGTGACAACAGATTCACCCGCTGTAAAATGCAGAAGACTTCGTTCGGACTTTGGGAGTGGCTACAGAAAAAAGAGACTGCAACCGGCCCATGCGAAAACAAGGATATGTATCAGAAGGACGTTACATGTATAGTCACGCAATGCTTGCTTACTACATGAACAATTTGAGAGCAAAGTATAATTTGCAAGGTTTTGTGTGATGTGATAACTTATAAGCGATTGTTAGATTTATCAGCGCGATTTACTGCAATGTCAAAACCAGAACAAAAGTAGATGTTTCTTACTTTCAGATGACATTTTCCGGTGAAAATTTGTACGTTGGTCGTACTTCCAAAAAGAATAATCTGTGATTCTGAATGTCATTATCGACACGGTGACTGACAGCCTCACATTCTCCTCAAACATTGTGTTCATCCTTTGTGTGCCGTGTCGACGGTGTTGAAGTACAACTCACGTAAAGATGATAATTCCGCGAATGACTGCAATTGCAGATTTCGGACAAAGTTGGCGACAAAGAGGAAAAACATTATTATTATTAAAACTATTATTCACAAATAAAATGTGTATGTACGTTTTGCTGCATTTAAACATTATATAACAATTCAACATAAAATTTAACATAACATTATACTCAAGAAATTAAAGGACATTTTAGAAATGAGCACTGAAGAGGAACAGTAAAGTCAATTAATTGCCCATGAATTCAAATATGAATTACGAAAATATCAATAATTTGGCTCTGTAGTGACATCTCTAGATACACAGGGGTTTAAATATAGCAAGGTACACAAAAGGATTCTCTTGATAACTGAACTCTAAATTAATGGATGAACACATTCAAGAAAAACAATTAATAGGAAACTTAATAGGATGACTGGACACTAAATGAAGTAAAGACTCTAACTGTTTAGTTTGTCAGCATGAGATGGCACCATACTGTGACAGGGAAATCCACACCTGTTCTTCAGTGAACATTGAAGGTTACACAAGACTGAACTCACTGAGTAATGAAAAAAAGAAGAAAAAGAAGACTTGCATGTGTTTATCATGTTTTCTTTGAACATTTCAAAGAAAATGTTGCTATTCACACCAGCATGCACAGTTTTGAGCATTCCCCACGTCTGAACATTTGATGGGTGATTTAAATACAGGACTCATAAATTACTGCGGTCACAATTTCAAGAAATTTCAAATGCTTTTAAATTATTAAATTTGCATAAAATATGATTCAGATTTGAGCTGATAACGATAGATTTAACTATGTTAGTTGGCAACAGCCAACATTTATAAAAAGTAGTTAGGCTAACTGTATTGGTTAAAGGGATAATTCAATGAAAAATGAAAACTCTTTCATTTAAACTCTTTAAGGCCCATTCACACCAAGAATGATAACTATATATCTAAAACTAGTGTCCACTCTAATGCACAATAATATTGTGTTTATTATAAGTGCACGCTGCAGTTCTGTCATCTCACAAGCATTTTAAATGCTTGAGATCAGAGGTTCGGCATTATATAAGGTAATAAATAAAAATATGTATTATTTAAGGTACAATATAAAAAAATTACTAAAATAAAGTGTTTTAAGAAGAGTTGCCATACATTCTGATGCATGCATAAGAGTTGTTTATGACGCATGCTCCTATGAGAGGGAATTTCACACCTGTTCTTTTTCAAACAAGGTTAAACAAACCTGAACTGCGCGTATTTGTCAAGATCATTATGATACGGACTCTGAGCCAGGGTATAAAATGTGCTGCTCTATGAAGCTTGAGGGACTGAGGTGAGAATAGTGGTATGTTTCAGGTGTCTGTTCAAACATTTTCCCATTTATGAAGTTGATGAATTTTTTGAGCAGAATAGGAAATGAGGAAGGCAACATATATTTATTGAAAACTTAAATAGGTTTTGTACCATTTGATAAGGTTATGGTGTCCACTGGAACTTTTTATTTAATTTAAAAATTATACCTATCATGGCTTTGTATTTTATCTGAGACTTTCATGACCTATAGTGTATATGTAAATTCTGTCTAACCAAACTGCTGTGCCCTGGTTCTTTCTGCAGGTCTTTTATCTCTCTGTTATAGGTCTTTGACTGCCATGTTTGTGACTGAGGGTTACTTTTGGCCTGTTGGCCCTGTTGGTCTCTCTCACCGAGGAAAGGTAAAAGACAGAACTGCATTTTGTTCATATACTAATTCATGTAACATTGAAGAATGTAATATTCTTTGACTTCACTTAATGTTTAATATTTATTTTCCATGCCCGTGTTGTGTGGTGTTCTGCCTAAACTCACATTCAGCCTGGTAAGCCAAATATTGTAAATATGAGATTGTAAAAAACATTAAATAATTCAGCAGACACAGTTTCATGATGAATTAACTGAAGTAATAGTGAATGTGTTGATGTGTTTTTATAATAGTCGAGGACAAGACTGCTGAGCTGCCTGTGTCTGAACTGCTGCACAGAGCCAACAAAGGCATTGGTATACACGCACTCACCACTTACTCACCAATAGACATCAATACTTTGCAATTGTCCTTTATTAAAAAGTCCCAAATTAACTGTTTATGTGTTAGTTCCTGAACCCTGATGAGCCCAAGCTAATTGGTGACATTGCCGTGAATGAGAAAAACGCTGATCCCTGCACCTCCTACGGCTGCCTCTGGCCCAAATACAGCGACGGCAACATTTATGTACCTTACGTCATCGCCAACCACTACTGTAAGTCACTAATATCATGATTTATGTTTTTGTAGGCCGAATTCATAAAAGTACCCTTTGCATGCTGCTAAGATTTAATGAAAGGATGTAACTCTCCACAGCAAACTCTGACCTCTTTGCCCTTTCAGCTTACAGGTGAGCTGGAGATCATCAAGCGTGGTCCTGGAATCTTTCTCCTACAGCACTTGTATCCGCTTCTTCCCCGCAGCAATGAAAGAGACTATATTAGCATTGAGTCTCGCAGTGGGTCATAACACACCTAAAACCACAACACAACACAGAAAATAGTTTCAAGATAAGGCAGAGACAACGCGAAGAGCTATACCAAACTCATAATGAAGTACCATCAACATGTAATTTCTTGTGTTGAAAAGTAAATGAAGACGATGGAGAGATGAAGATAATATCTACCCTCTAGAGAATGCTGGGTTGTTTTGAACCAAATTTGGGTAAAATATGGACAAACCCAAATGTTGGGCTAAAAATGTAATTTCAAATTTTAACTCAACTTTCACTTTTAACTGGTACATTACAGTTTTTTTTTATTTTTTTTTTAATTGTTGGACAATTTTTAACCATGTCCATATTTTACCCAAATTTGGGTCTGAAACAACCTAGCATTTTTCAGATTGTAAGATAAGCAAAAGTCTTACAATTTATGGATCTTTGTCTTACAGATGCTACTTGTACGTTGGTCGTCAGGGTTATGCCCAGACTGTGTCTCTGGCCCGTAACTGGCTGCCTTTACCACAGCACTGTGCAGCATGAGCTGCTCCACGCTCTTGGCTTCAACCACGAACAGACCCGCAGTGACCGTGACAATCACATCCAAGTTGTCTGGGAGAACATCAGTGATGGTATTGTTTTTGCTGAAAGAAGAATACATGTATATAGTGTTGTTAGGTTAGTTTATTTAATACAGTAGATTTCTAGGTCCACGTGTAAAAGCTGTGTTTACTCATCAGACATGAAGTACAACTTCGACAAAATCAACACCCTGAACCAAGGAACTCCCTACGACTACAACTCTGTGATGCAGTACGAGAGGTGAGTGAGCTCAGGAGGAGATGAGGTTTCTCTCAGTGTTTATAATCTAATGGCATCTATACCACTTGCTCTGTCAGATATGCTTTCTCCAAGAATGGCCTTCCCACCATGATTCCCATTCCTGACAATAATGTTGCGCTGGGCACATCTACTGAGATGAGCCAGAATGACATCATCAGAATCAATAGGCTCTACCAGTGCTGTGAGTGATTTCTCTCATTCTGGAACTCATGCAAAAGAACAAAAAAATTATACATTACATTTGGTGGAAGATTGGACGTTTTAAAACATGACCAAAATGTCTTTAATTCACATGGAAATGTTCTGTTTTTTATTAACATACTTAAATGTAAAGCTTAATTAAATGAAATTTGTAATTGAATAATTTTTTTCTCATTCATAGGAGCAACAGTACTTGCCTTCAGCACCCAGATCCGCAGCCCATACTACAACCAAACTTCACTCAAGTATCATGGATGGTGTTGACTTCTGATCACCAATAAATTTTCAATCAAAGAGAACATCAAACCCATTCGATTTCTTAGGACTCTGGTTTGACAAAAGGGATAAGTCACACTGATTTAATAAGAATAAAACAGTGTTAATATTCCATTTTCTGATGTCTTATAGTTTGCTATTTTAAAAATGACAATGTAACAATTTCCAAATGTTCAGTAGGCCTACCATATTCCTAAATTTGAAGCTGATGGATCATATTTGGCTAAAACTTTGATGCTTACATCCGTAAACGCCTTTCCAACCCTTGTTACCGTCTGTGGAATCACCCATTGTCAAAATAAATAAACTTCAATGCTGTTGCACTGATTAACTTGCTTGTCATATTCATACCAAAAGCATAACTGAGAGTGTGTTTTTTATACAACAGTATAACATTTTTCATCAATAAACAATAAATAATTTATTGAATAAATTATTCCAACCCACTTTTACAACTACTTAAAAAAAACATTAAAAGTGGTTGTGACCAGAGATATGGATTCTGGCCTCATAAATATCACTTGGGGTGACAATTTTGAGAATTTCTTCTTTTATCAACTGTGATGTTGATCACAGCAAACTCTGTAATGTCAGACATGACTGAAGTCTTTACCTCATCACTTGAGATTTGACTCTTCTTTAAAGGCTAAAGATAGAGATCACTGAGATTTCAGACACACTAGAGTATGTCACTGATGTATGATCTCATTCAGCTCACAACAAAGAGTATAGTCCAAACTCTGCCTCTAGCTTGAGAGAAGGAGACTTCAGTATCCGGCTGGTAACTTACCCCCTTGTTTAAAACAGAGGACCTGCGAGATTCCCCCGTCTCCATATGCTCTACTACTATTGGGTGGTCACGTTCAACAGAATTAATTTGCAAGATGGGCATTGGCCAGCTTTTTGATGGACAGCATTTTTTCCAAATGAAGCCCTGCCTTCCAAGGATGCTTTGCGGCACATTAAAGTTAAACATTAACATTAAAAATTAACATTAAAAAAATTAACAGCATAACACTGATATTCAAAAAAAACCTTCTGATCACTTGTGTAGTACTGTCATACTTTAGACCCAAGGGAAGATGCAACAAGAATATCTGATCAAATGGGTCACCAAACATTTTCATCTTAATTTTAATTATATACTGTATGATCATTATAAACCTGTGCTTTTTGTGCTCAAATAATGTGATAATTCGCTAAAATATAACGTGACTTTGAATAGAGATGGGAAACCTACCAGTTCACTTAGATTAGATTTCCAAAGCCAGTGCAAAACTATGGCCATAAGTGGGGTTTATACCTAGACGGTATCTATACAATCGTTGCAGATATGGCCAATAGTACAGTAAACATACTGACACGTTGTTTGAAAGAGAACAGGTGTGAAATTCCCTCATTTGTTGCTTCATAGGAACACACATCAGACACAAACCTGATGATCTTGTGCTATATTATAACAAAATCTTGAATTCAATCTTTTTGACAACTTATTTTCTATCCATTAGTACAGGTTTTGTGTTTATTTTTTAAACTGACTGATTGTAGGCCTCATTGATCTGAGCCTTAATTAAGCATTTGCACAGAATGCGTTCTGTGCAAATTGGCTAGCAAGCCTTGCAGAAATGAATTAATAAAAATGAAATTACGTTAAGGTCACTTAAGGGTCTAGCTGAATTAGGTGCCCACATCACAGTGTCTTCAGCAGAACCACTTTATTGAATAGATTACTGTACATAAATTATGCATTTCTAAAGGATTTTTCATTTTGCTGTGAAATATATATATATATATATATATATATATATATATAGATAGATATGATAGATAGATAGATAGATAGATAGATAGATAGATAGATAGATTTATTTATTTATTTATTTATTTATATATTTTTTTGAGCGTAGTGATTTATTTTTATTCATTTTTTTGAATTTCAGAAAATTACTTCACAGTTTTAGAATGCATGCAAGTCAGAGAATGTTTTTTTGTGAGAACTGAATGGTATTAGTCTGTAAAATGAGATTCTGTGTGTTGTGCAAAAGAAAGGTACAGTTCCCTCTCCTGGCAGAGGGTGTGAAACAAATGCACGCGGGGATGCATGAGGTGGTATGTGGCAGACTGCTGGTCTCTTAGCAACAGCACACGTACAGGAGTGATGAGAGATGAATTCTCTCTTCAAAGTGTTATATACATTTACAGATGGGATGATATCATCTTAGATTGAGATATAATGTGGGTAGTAAAAGAGGGATTTCCTTGTCTAAACTCACATCACTCACAATGCTAAACAGTGGACCTAACCTAAGCCCAATATTATGAACACCATCTGGGAAATTTTGATAAAAAAACAAAATATCCTACATGTTTGAGTGATCCCTGTGTAATGATGTTGTGAAAGGGGGAGTACACACTAAAAATGTCATTTACTCACCTTCATGTCATTGCAAACCTTTATGACTTTCTTTCATCTGCAGAACATAAAAGAAGATATATAAAAAAAAACATGTCATTTTGGGTACCATTGACTTCAATCGTATAGACATAAAAATTTTTTTTTAACATTTCTCAAAATATTGTCTTTTATGTTCAAAAGAAAGAAATGAATACAGGTTTAAAACGACAGTAAATTGTGTCAGGATATTCATTTTTGGGTGTACTATTCCTTTAAGTTTTTAATGATTGTGCTGGTAAAAGGGACTCTTTGTTATCTACTAGGCTGACTAATTGTACAAATTTAATTTTATAATGATGTAATAATTATTCTTCCTATTAATAAGTGTGGAAAGAAACCGAGAAGCAGGATACTTTTGATTTAATGCTTTGATTTGCAAATGTTTTAGAGTAATGAACAATTTATGGACAAAAATAGGTCAGACAATGAACTGTGCACACAAAATCTCGTGACCTATTTACTCGCATCTTCCAGAAAATGAATGAACACACATGCACCACAGATTTTTATATGAAGAGCACATTCTCTTTTTCATTTGCTTCACCTTAAATAGAGCAAATATCACAGAATATCATCCATGGTTCTCAATAATCCTCTGCCATGTCTTTAGCGGCTCCTCCTAGACAACAGTGTGTTCCAGTTCATCCAATACTGTCCCTCTTCCTCCCCATCTGCTCCTCAGGAGGTGAGAATGGGTTTGAGAAGTCCTCCTGTGGACTGGATAAGCTACCTCCCTCTCGCTCTGATCTTTTGCACTCTCTTGCTCGCTCTCCCTCGGTCTCTCACTTTGTAGCAGATGGCGTTTTATCAGTGAGAACACCAGATCAAGACTCAAACAAATGCTCAAAACAATCGTGAGTCCCCTCCTCTATTCATTTCTCTTTGGCTTGGAAGCCATTGATTAGATTTTTTGGAGGGCACTTGTTTTTATACTCCCCATGAACACATCAATAAGATTCCCTGGCCTAGTGGGAGACGTCTTTTGCTCTGATCTTTAGCATCAGTAGTTCTGGTTGTGAGAAGTGAAGATACATATTTCTGTGAACAATCCAAATCATAACACACTGTAAAAATTATTGTCCTGTTTTTAATCACAACTTGTTATCTTTTGTCAAATGACAGTAATATTTAAAGTTTCTGTTTATTAACCTAATCTCCTTCATTGTATTAACTCATTTTGTTATTTCACTGAACTAACATTTTTATTTTTTTATTTCAAAGAACTGTGCGGTTCACACGTGAATGAATTGCTCTCTGTGAAATCAGTGTTCAAGTTGCTAAGCTGTTCACACCACACAACACAAAGTTATTGATACGCAACAGGTAACGCACTACACAAGTTGACAACAACTCTGTCACCCAACAATTCTATTTTGTCTACAAACCACGTTTTGTCACGAAAAATCACGCGATAAAGCGAACCGGAAATTACGTGAAACAGCACGGTGCGCCAGTACTCAGCGAAGAAGGCGAAGAACACAACACGTGAATATGGACATCAGACAGAAACTAGTGCTGCACACTATTTGCGTGATGATTTGCTCTGAGAAAAACTGCAAAAAGAAAAAATAAGTATTTACCAGGTGACCTCAACCCATACCTTGCTCTGATTGGTTGTAGCTCATGACATCGCATTGGGGGAGCTGCCAGACCCCATAAAACTTCACAAGTTTGAAGTATGACACCCAGTATTTGTAAGATGGTGGTCTCATTAATGTGGAGAAGGCTATGAGCTCTCTCTGATTGGTTGTTAGCTGCATTTCTTCTGGCACTACACCGAAGATGTATTGGGATCAAGATCTTTGTTGCATATAAATCATAATGTTCTGAAAATGTCTGTCCAGAATGTTGTTAATCTAGGGCATCCCCAGAACATATGACTCAGGTCTGCTCGTTCCAGACTACATCTGAGACACGTTATTGACCCTGGATACATTTTAGACAACTTGTTTCTGGACAGATGGAGCGTGTGAACCTTCTCAAAATGTGTGCAACCATCTCTAATACACCTTGATCCATATTTTCTGGACCTTAGAAATATTGACAGTCCCAGACTACACTAAAATCATGGTCTTTTCATGAATTTTCAAGTGTGGTTGGATTTAGAGAATGTGAGAATGTGCTCATAGAGAATGAACTCATATTTAGCTGCTCTATATAACAGGAGTTTTCAAATTAGATTATTTTTCCGATTCTGCAACCTGAAAAGTTTGTTCACAATTCCTTCAGTTAAAGATGTATAAAAAGCCATAAATAAAATAAATAACATTCTCCTGACAGACAAAGAAAATTCCACACATCTTAGCATAAACCATCTGACGAGGCACAAAACACATTAAATAAGACACACAGTCACCCTGCTTGAAGTGATAAACTGATGGGGTGAGAAAGAAGATTAAGATTTTTTGGTAGACTGTAGATTAAGCTTGAGGACATCTATTTATTCTGTTTCTTTCTTTCTCGCTATCTCTGTCATTCCCTCTTTCTTTGAATATGTTATTTTAAGGAGATTGAGAAAAAGGAGCAGTCAGAGAGAGGATGGTGGGAAACTGGAGCTCAGGAAATTTGTTCCATCTAATCCCCGTAACTGGAGAGATCTGTCAAGGAAAATTCCCTCTCTGTCACTCACTCCCTACATGATACACAAACACAAATGCACTTTTTTTTTGTCACGGATTGCTGCCTTGAGGCATGAGGTTTGGCACCTCTCCTTCCAGAGCAGCTTGTCATGGTCTGAGCGTGAAATTGAAGGGATGTATTACTGATTTCATGTTGCTCAGTTAACTTCCCCTGCCATGCTCATGTAGCACTGCTAGCTATGCTAATAAGCAAAATAGCAGTTTGTGTTTTCCTCTTGATTAAACCAATACAACTTGCTCTAGGATTTACTAGCTTAAGTAGTCCAGGGGGGAACTTGGAGCTCAACGTGAGTCTTTTGCTTGAGCCCTTCCTTTGCAGCTGAATATGTTTACTCTTAATCTTTCAAGGCCTGTATTCGAAAATGTGAGTTTGTCTTTAGAGGGAGTGTCTGATCTAAAAATACTCCTCAAAGCAGGGCATCAAAGACATCAGGCAATTAAGAAGTCCTGTTGAGTATAAAGAGCTAAAGAGTATAAAAAGGGCGGAGATGGGTAGGATTAGGGAACAGGGGGTGGAGATGGTAGGATTAGGGGTGGGGTTAGGGATCTGGGGTTGGAGATTGGTAGGATAATGGGTGGGGTTAGGGAACAGGGGCGGGAGATGGGTAGGATTAGGGGTGGGGTTAGGGAACAGGGGGTGGAGATGAGTAAGATTAGGGGTGTGGTTAGGGATCAGGGGCAGAGATGGGTAGGATTATGGGTGGGGTTAGGGATCAGGGGTGGAGTTGGGTAGGATTATGAGTGAGTTTAGGGATCAGGGGCAGAGATGGGTAGGATTATGGGTGAGGTTAGGGATCAGGGGCAGAGATGGGTAGGATTAGGGGTGAGGTTAGGGATCAGGGGTGGAGATGAGTAGGAGTATGGGTGGGGTTAGGGGGGGTTAATTTAATTTAATTAAAACAAATCATTATGACAGTTTTGCATTATTGTCAGAGTCACAGATAAAACTGGATCAGGGTGAATGAACTCTGTATTTGACAGCTAGAATTTTATCGCTGTATAAACACCTGTTGCAGTGAAATAGTTCAATTAAGAGCTCAGACCAGGCAGCCATGATGGTCAAGGAGCTTTAAAGTGCCTGAGACTAAAGTTTATAAAGGAGTCTTTCATCATAATAGCATTTCAGTTTAGTCTTCACGGATGGGTCCGCTTGTGGAGGGGTTTGAGCAACCTGTTTTCTTCAGATGCTCATTTCAAGCAGCACTGAGTCACAGGAGGAAAGAGAGAGAGAGAGCGAGAGAGAGAGAGAGTAAGCTCATCTCTCCACATGACCCATGTGAAAGTCAAAGAAATCCTCCAAACTTGAACGGCTTTTGCACTTTACAAGGAGACGATTCAATTTCACATCTGAATGAACACCTTCAAATCAATTACATGAGAAGACCTTACTGTATAATAACTAAATATAGCTATTATTGTCCCAAATGCTCATCTTCCAGAAACCTGATACAAGCATTCATCATGGCAAACAATGAGAGAGGGCCAGAATGAATGTTATGGAAACAGATTAATCTGCTCAGTGCCAGGATGATCAGGATGGGGAGGGGATGACTGCTGGGAACAGGAACATAGACCAGTCCATATGGTGCCTGCAGAGAGAGAGAGAGAGAGAGAGAGAGAGAGAGAGAGAGAGAGAGAGAGAGAGAGAGAGAGAGAGAGAGAGAGAGAGAGAGAGAGAGAGAGAGAGAGAGAGAGAGAGAGACAGAGACCAAAACAGATTGGTCATTTGTGTTTAAAGTAAAAAAAAAAAAAAAAAACTTTTTATGATTGCAAACAACAAATAAAAATGGAATAGCTAACAAAATCAGTCTCTCACGCAGTGCAAAAGTGATTGAGTGATAACTATGATTAAGTGCAGAGATGTGAAATTACCACAATTGTTGTGTCAAAACTAAAGCCTATATAACAGTCTGCCATTGAACTTGGGTCTTGTGAGAAAATGCGCATATTATGGAATCCAATCATTTTCATATTGAGTGAGTGCATGTAAACACATGCATATTCACAAAATTGGATCCTAAGAGATCATCATGTCCAGTTAGGCTTGCTCTTAAACGGTTGTTTGCTCATGTACACAGAGACAACACCCCCTGGAGTCTCCCTATTGATAGTCCTTTCAGAATGCCCGTTCATTCGTCTGCTCCAGAGCCCCCCCAATCAGCTTGCAGCACCCGATTGCTCTTAAATCCTCCAATGACTGTATTGGAGAGTGTGTGAGTGTGAGTGTATGAATGTGTGGGTGTGTGCTGCACCAGACATCAGCAGCAGGTTGAGAGCCGACACACAGGAAGCAAGAGAGAGAAGAAAAGAATAAAGGGAGAGAAAGAAAAAGAGAAAGAGACACTCTTTCATTCATTCCTCCGAGAGAACTTCAAGACCGCTTCCTGCAGATCCAAACGCACAGGTAAGGACAACAGCATGAGGATGTGGTCTCCCTTTATCTCTCTATCTCTCTATCTTGTGATGCAGTGCTAATCGCACCCTACCGTTTTGTATTCATCTTTTATCTGATCGGCGTAAACTCTCAATCAGAGGTGGAAACTTATACAATCGATCTTGGACCTCTCTATGCTGCAGTTGTCCTGATTTGTCCCTGTCATTTTATATACCCATATGAGAGTAGGGGAATTGATGTACTGTGATGATGCTCTCTGGTTCTATGTAATGCTGACATTGCTATTGTTTAACATAGCAGAGAGGAGAGTCGTAACAGAGGTAAATCTTTGGCTGAACGCTTTGAAAACAGCACGCGTGGGGTTGATACTGAACAAAGCCAGGTCACATACGCTCATATGCACATCACCTCGGGACAGCGTGAGCGAGGGAGACAGAGAGAGGCTCTTTGTTGCTGATAGTGATCTGATACGGATCTGCACTGCCAGGGAGATATCCCCGAAGACACTAAAAACCCATTCAGCTTGCGCATATATGTGTGTGTGCTGAATCAGAAACTGCCTGCTGTCCGGTCAAAGTGAATATTTACACAGACAACTCATTAAAATTGTATGAAATTACTGACTTCCCAATTAATGTCGTTTTCCCTATTTATAGATCTTAGGTTATAACAGAGGAAGGGAATTGCACGTATTGTGGAAGAACGACTGTAAATGAAAACACTAATCCGCTTTAAATAATATCCACAGCATGTTTATCGAGTCAGCACACAGTCTGTAAACATTATTGTGCTTACAACGATACATGATGTACACAGCATATAAATTTATTGACTAATTTATTAGCCTAAAATTACTGTGAATATTTTCAACCTGTGTTCAAGTGTGCTGTATTTATTTGAGGTGGTATTCAGGAGAGTGAGCAAATTATTATTATTATTTGCTTGTGGCATTGAAATGAATTAAAAGATCATAGTTTTAATGAGTCCATTATTTATTTATTTTTTTTATGTTATGGTATGCATGATGTATTTCATCCTAGTCTAACTAAGAGGTGTTGTGTTTGGCAGCAGGTTGTTTGTATGCTGGGCCATTACCCATGTCACAGATAACAGATTACATAGAGCAGCAGGGGAGCTGCACCATTACCCAACTATATTCATCTTGACTGCTGCAGATTACACCGTGAAAATATTGAAGCATGAAAAATATTCAAATTGATAGAAGTTTAATTTAGCACTTATTAGTCTAATGCAGAGATTTCCAAAGTGTGGTACACATACCCCTAGACGTGCGCGTACGTTCATGACCCCCTTTTTTAAAAAAGACCGTCATTAAATTTTTTTCTCTCACGCTCAATTGCGGACGTTTGGTCACCCTATGTGGCGGCGCGCACGCGCGCAGTCTTCACTCGGACGCACTCTTCTATCGCTGTTGCGGACTCTCTCTATGCATTCCGGCAAAATCGCATAAAATAAAATGCACACAAGCTTTTGCACAAAATGCACAAAAAATATTTACTTACTAGTCTATTAACAATATCGCCAGGTCACCATCACTGTTGCATCCAGTGCTGCTTTGTAGCTCGCGCCAACGAGTGAAAAGCCCCATCTTTGGAAAAGCCTGACCGAGTGGGACTCTTATCTGGATACTCATGAGGTCAGATTATCTTTCCTAGTCTCTTCCGACCGCGTTTCTTTGCTTTTTCCATCGTATAGTATCACGCCTGAAATGCGTGCAAGTGTGTTTTAAATGCCTCATATGTTGTTGTTGATGTGTGTGACGTCGTTGCTGTAAAGCATGTCGTGATTCTCGCGAAAATTTGTCGAGGGCGCTCCTCTCAAACTTGCATTGCTGGTTTTTACAGCGGCGTCCGACCCAATATTAAACAGGCTTTTTGTGTACATATACATTAATTTATATATAGGCTATTTAAACATTTTTGTCATTGTATTTCTGGTCTATTATTTTCCATTCTTACTTTTATTTACAAACATAGCTATTACACAATTTACACACATTAAAATAATATTTTTGTGGTGGCGCCTATGAAAATAGTTCTGAACAAATTAAATGTATTAATTGCATATTAAATAAATCAAATGTAAACAAATAATAAAATAATAAAATGTATGCAATATTAATATATTATAATTATTTTTTAATAATTATAGTTTTACTCTGAATCCGAATAGTAACTGAAGGACTGGAAATATCTATAGACAGTAAAAAGAAATATCAGTTGTTTTAACCATTCATTAAAATGAATCGGTTCAAATGAGTCATTAGTACGCGAATTGGACGTGTCATTATTGGATGTGTACGCGTTGTGTGATTATCCCGGCAGGCAGCTAGCCTAGGACATCCCACAATATTTGTGTCAACACAGAAAACATTTCATCACTGGATAGTTTTTTTTTTCATTTATTTAAAGTGTGGTTTAATTTAAGTCCACTGAAAGTGCGGAACGCTTTTCAGAGAAGATAAGGTATTTTAACACAATTCACACCCAGCGGTAATTCAGAAAAAATCCAAATGCTCCACATGAAACTATGGTCCGACCTTTTACCATCGTGTCAATTTATTTTGATTAATATGATTAATATAAACAAACCAACTCTGTCATGCCCATAGCCATCATGCCAGATACTTTATAACATTACAAAATGGAATTGCAATAAACATTTTATTACATTACTATTTTGGTATGAACATTCCACCAGTGGGGCGCTTTTTGAGATTTACTCGCCAAACGGAAAATCTACCCGCAATTGGTGCTTGGCGGGTGTTACCGTTTGTTTACCACCAAAATGACTTTGAAGCTGTTATATTAAGGTACAATTCTTGCATAGTGTGCCGTTAAATGGTTCCTCGCTTGCCTTTTATCTCTGTCCTGTTCTCTTTCTGTTGTTGACTCATAAAACAGTATCCTTTTCTTTTTCCCTCTCATCTCCTGCACCTATATCCAACACGCCGGTAAAGACTGCCGTAGATTTAGAGTGTGCTGTCAGAATGAGAGGGTGTGTGTGTGTGTGCGGCTTTGGCTGAATGGTTCAGTGGAAGTGGCAGTATCAGAGTGTGGTACCAAAGGCTGTTAAGTAAAGGGAGAGAGAAAGAGAGAGGAGATAACTGGGCCCTGGAGCACATGCTCACAGGCGCTGTGCTCTTCAGTGTATGCCGATACTCCATTTAAACACCACAGTCGTGTCACACACACAGTGCCCTTCACTTGCTGAGTGGAGTTTCACAAGCAAACTGAGGCCAAATTTGTCCAGTTCTCTTGACCTGCAATCACATTTTGCTTTGAATCACTTTAGTGCTCCTGTTCATGGATGTTCATGTTTTATGTGAAAAGAGCAACTGTATCCACTGGCTGGATTATCAATCTCTCAGCAAAAGCTTTGTGAATGCTACAGGCCACTGTATCTAGTCCAGAGAACATCCATTGATGTTTTGTGTGTATATTTACAAATTAGTGCTGTAGTGCAATCTCTGTGACGTAAGGTGGGTATTTACACTTGGTTTTTCTTATCTATTGTGGCATATATCTGTAAACATGGATTCTTGAATGAGAATTGAGGAATTGATTGTCCATCATTAATTGGATCATTGTCATAAGCTAATTGGTGCGATCTCATGTGAGTAATGGGTTGCTGGAGGGGAAGGATTTTATGCCAGTGCTCATGTCAAAAAGAGATAAAGAGATAGAGGGAAAAGAGATGTCTGGAGAAGTCAATGTTTTTGATAAAAGATAACAAAGTCATGTTCATTAAAAAAATGATGTGCATGTATATCATTTATATTAAAAACAGTCAGTTCCAATTTCATGGTGACTGAACAAAACAGCTTAAGAAAGATGTCTGATCATTAAAATAGCAAGCCTTGAAAGAAAGCATTGGGATACATACGAAATGCAATTTAGGCATTTTGAAAAATGGCCTGAAAAACAAGATTTACAACTGTAAATCTTAAATTCTGTTTTTCAGGCCATTCAAAATGCCTGATTTTTTTTTCTGAGTGTGTTCCCAATTAAGGTGAAGGCTGATGAAGACCTGAGGGTCAAAATGTTGCCCTTTAATAAATCCTTCGAAGCAGTAATTTTCAGTGTGCAGACTTCACACTTCTTTATTTGGTATTTTTCAGTCCACATTATGTACGCAGTTGCTGTCTGGAGGGAATCCAAACCCAGAGTACTCCCAACTAATAACGTTAAAATGTCTGTTTTTAATGCAATCTTCTCCCTTTAAATATAATTTATACAATTTTATATGATTTATTTGAAATGATTACAAGAGCAGTTTCATGTCTATTCTTGTATTGTTTAACTGGGGTTGAAATGGGATTTAGAAAGTAAAAAGTAATGCAATACTTTTTAGAGAGAAATGGTATAGTAACACTTTTAAAAGATGTAATTATTTGCTAATCAAGACCCAAATGTTAATTAATAAGCCTGTAAGTAGTTGACCTGCGTAGGTTGTTTTACATTATTATTGTTATTTTGAGAATTACTCAAGTAAACTCAAGTTAACAAAGCATTACCAGCTGAAAACGGTGACATGTGTTTCATAAGGCAAACAAAATCATTCAAATAGTATTTGTACATAAGCAAAACAGAGAATCTTGACATGCAATAAAATGAATTTTTAGTAGGGCTGTCAAACCATTAATCGCATCCAAATTAAAAGTTTGTGTTCAAATAATATATGTGGGTGCACTGAGTATAATTATTTTATATATAGAAATAAACACACATGCTTGTATATATTTAAGAAATATTTGTATGTATATACTGTATATAGATTTAAATAATTTATATTATATGTAAATATAAATATTTTATATATAAATAATATTTTTTTTCTTAAATATACTTGCATGTGTGTATTTATATATATACAAAATAATTATACACAGTGCACCCACATATTATGTAAACTCAAACTTTTATTTTGGATGCGATTAATCACGATTAATTGTTTGACAGCCCTAATTTTTAGGGATTTTGGTTCTCAACTGTTTCATATAGGCATTTTGTGCTTTTGCTTCACTGAGCTGAAGGGTTTACTCCATGTGTTCTCAAAGGACATTGCAGTTCAGCATTCGGTGAGAAAAAAGGTGTAGCTTAAAACATAAGAAAGGCATTGACAAATATTGATGTTTCCCTCCCCTGTGTTCAGATTAGGGCATGAAAGCACAACTCTTCTAAAAATAGAGATCAAACAACAGGAGGAAAACATTTTCTTGTTACTTAACCTGCCGCAAATTTGATATCATGTAACTAACATTAGAAATGTTAAAGAAGTATGGAATCAGTAGTAAATGTTGCGAGAATAGTTAATGAATGATTTACATACTAAGCCATTTAGCTTGAAACGGATGAAGGATGCCGATCACAATCATATAAAATTAAAGTTTTCCTAAAACATGCTGCTTATGGGCTTGATAATTGTTTTTAGGGCTGCTAAGAAGATACTATTTTTGGAAAATCTTAACATAACCACATACACATGCTGATTTACTCATGCGTTTCATTTGAATATTATAAACTGTTCAAATATCGGGCACTCTATTTGTATCGTGGCTTAGCTCAGTGGTCCATCTGTGAAACAGAAGTCCAACTTCTCTGGCATCTCAGGAGATCTCATTAAGATCAAAAACCTCTTTCCAATTTCATTCATATTTCAATGTGGCAGAGTGATGAGCTCCATCCATCATCAAATCAAACAGAAACGGCTGCTTTAAGGTTTCATGTCTTAATTCATGCAGGAGGCTCCACCAACAGTATAATCTGTGTCTTGTTAAAGCCTATTAAAAAGAATGAAATGTGGAGATACAGCATCTTAGATTGTGGGGGATGGTTGTTCCAGTAAAACAGGGATAGAGGCAGTCTGGCTGTGTTGCTAATGGATCTCTGGGACACTGTTGAACTTGTTTCACAGAGGGAGAAACGTTATGAAGGCTATTTAACTGTAGCGTTTAGACCCAATAGTCACCAGGTGTCCTGCAATGTCCCATACACTGCTCTCCTCTCAGGCACACGCTCCTTTGGGCCATATAGTTCAGCAAATGGAGGGCTAGCGGTATCTGCGTCACAATATGAGGTGCTTAATGCAGCCTAAACTCCTCTTTTTTTGCAGTTTATAGCATTTACAGCATTTCTTCAGCTTTTATTATGAATCACGATAAATCACAATAAATGGTGTGGATTTAATAAAAATGCTTCAGAAATCCATTTTAATACCCACTTGTGTTTGTATCTTCTTGTAACGTTCGCCATGATATGAAACACACTATAAGATAAGGTGAAAATTTGCAATGGGATTTGGGGATGGGACCCCTAAAAGCTGTCCAGAAATGATCTGAAATGTTCACATTGTTCTGTCACCTCCAGTGTTCTGTCTGATCCAGTATGTGTCTTATGCTTATCTCTGGGGAAAATAGAGAGGGTCTGATAATACAGCTCTCCTCCTGCTGTATCTACTAAAGGAAGGCACTGATCTCTTTATTTTGATCCCCTCCCCACTGGCACTCATATGCATAATGATTTGCCTTTTTTTTGAGCTGGTGTGTTGGTAACGAGAAGCAGCGATCATTTACAAGCTTGAATGTGATCATTTTAATGATTTAGTGTCCAACAGTTTTCGGTTAATGATAATTAACCGAGCTTTTTTTATTATTCTTTGCTCCCTCTGCAGTGACAATGCTGCCTGGTACCAGGCCCCTGCTGCTGTGTGTGCTGTGTCACGTGACCACCACATGGGCATTCGCCCGCATGTCTGACGCCGTGGAGCTGCGGTCCGCGTTCTCTGTGGCTCGTACCAGCAGCATGGAGGGAGGGCCGAAGATGGTCATCACCTTTGACAAGGTGTACGTCAACATTGGTGGCGATTTCGATCCAAAGGCCGGCTTGTTTCGCTGCAGGATTCCGGGCGCATACTATTTTCTTTCACAGTGGGGAAGTTCCCACGGCGAGACCTGTCGGTCATGCTGATGAAGAACCGGAACGAGGTTCAGGCGATCGTGTACGACGAGAACGCCGGAGAAGAGCGGAAAGTGCAGAGCCAGAGCGCCATGCTGCAGCTGGATTTCGGAGACACTGTCTGGCTTCGTCTTCACGGAGACCCTCGCTACGCTATCTACAGCAACACTGGTCATTACACCACCTTCAACGGTTACCTGATCTACCCTGATGTGTACGGCTACCAAGAGCCCACTCACAAAGTTCATGAAAGTGACCGTCAACCACCGAAAATCAGTGATTACGTAATGTCTGAGCATGAAAATACAATTACCAAAGACACTGGTGTGAGTATGAAAGAAGAGAGAAGGGATGAAGAGATAAAAGAGGAGGATGGTAGAATTGGAGAGGAGGAAGACGATGACCAGAGGTCTGCATTCTCCGTGGGCCGCACTCAGAGTATTGTGGGAGTGGATCAAGGACACCCTGAGCACCAGCCCATCATCTTTGACACTGAGTTTGTCAACATCGGCAATGACTTCAACTTAAGCTCTGGTGTATTCAAATGCAGTGTACCAGGAGCCTATTACTTCTCCTTCAATGCTGGCAAGCTGCCCCATAAGACCCTGTCAGTGAAGCTGATGAAGAACCATTTGGAGGTACAGACCATGATCTACGATGACAGCGACACTGAGAAGGCCCTGCAGAGCCAGAGTCTGATGTTGTCACTGCAGGATGGAGACACTGTCTGGCTCTACAGCCACCAGAGGGATGGATTTGGTGCTTACAGTAATCACGCCAAGTATATCACTTTCACTGGATTCCTGGTGTATCCTGAGCTCCACCAAAGCTCTCCTCCTCCTCCGCAGCAGAAACAGGAGAAGGCATTGTAGGCCAGTCAAGGAGCCAGTCTGTCTGCGGGTCTTTAGGATGGGTACAATTTTGGAGGAGCGTTTGTGTGGAAAATTTGTGAGTTCCCCACACACAAACTTCTACACTCTCTAAAACTGTATGTCATCACTCTTGTGGTTTGCTTATTCAGTTTCCTTATTACAAAATCTCTCAAGCTTGTTTTATTCTGTTTATCTACTTTATGAAGAAATGACTAAGTCAAGCAAGCATCACCTATTACACATTGTTTAAACAAGGCCTCTACTCAGCATCCCTAAGGTTAGCATGAAACGGAAATTATGATCTTCTATTGTTGATCGGAAATTGATTGGAACGTTGCATTGTTGTTTGCAAATCTCATGTGAGTGACAGGTTGCTGGATTATTTCCCTGCCGAAGCGCTGAAGCGTACATTATCAGAGATGTTATTGGGAGGGACGCGTTAATGTTCTTGGTGAAGTATTATTAGGACATTTTTGAAACAAAAATATTTGCTCAGATTGACCCTTCGCTGAAGCCCCGCCCTCCCTAGTTACTGTTGCTACGCCTGTCAAGCTTTCACGGCTGGCCCATCTATTATAGTGTGGATGCACCCGGTCTCAGACATTCCCGATGAGATAAATAGTAATTTTCGGCGAACAAGTGAAATATCTGAGAGTGCAAGACAAAAGGGACTACAGTATGCATTCGAGGGATATATTCACGAACATTATATGCAACCGATTAGAGAATAATTTCTTAAAAATTGAAGTTAAAGCCTAAAGTTATAGTCCCAGCGCAAGCAGCAGCGCCTCATACGCTGTTCAAATGGGAAACACAAATTGAGGAACAGCTATGTTCATACAAAGCAGAGTATGTGAAAATAATTTTGAAAATTATAAATAAAACAGCTTATCAATAAATCTTGTGGAATAACACTAATACCGGGAGAGCCGTGATCGGTCAATTTGATTTTATGGTGACTTTAAGGCCTTGAATGCGCAGTTCTTACAATAATATGATAAAAAATCAAACATGTCACTTAAATTAGTATCAATTAATTTGAACAAAAATAACCAAAAAAAAGATAGGAATAAAAATAAATATAAAAACAATCTGCAATTTAAGCACCTATCTCTGCAGAGGCAATTCATTATCTCCAACTCAAAACTGTGTTTCATACTCTCTCAAATTGAGCAATTATTAAATGCATGTATTTTCAAATAATAAATAGTGTTGTCTTTGAAGCTTTTGCACGAAAGATTTGCACGAGAGTCTTATCTTCTGCTTTTTCATTAACTATTTCCAGTGTAAAATCAGTGTTCATGACACACAAACACACACATAAAAACAGTAATGATGACATTTGCCTTGTAGTAATTCATAATTAATTTATTCAGTCAATAATAAGTCCGGTTTTGGAACAGCACTTCACTACACATTTAAACTGAGTATTGCGTCTGTAAATTCACTGCATATGGCCAGAAACTGCTGAATGCAGGTTCACAGCTTCTGAAGAATTTTATTCACTGCCAAATACATTTACTGTACAACAAACTGATGCTAATGATTTTGGAAAATTGTTCAACAAATATTGATGTTTATATTTTGGGAAACTTTTTTATCAAAGATCAGTTTATATAATTCTTCTGGTTTATTCTGTTGTGTGTGTATACGGCCATAAAGATTTATTTAGGTGACAAAGTATATGTATGAAGTGCACAATTCCAAAATGTAAATACTTTTTGTGTTTTTTATCCATTTCTATATAAGTGAATGTTTGCATTTCTAAATTCTGTGCCTGGTCTTATGTACTTTTCTGTATGGGTTTAATCCAGCAAATAAACTCTGTGAAAGAATGCTGGATAAGCTTTTCAGTGTCTGTGCAGTATGGGCTACTTTGTTAAGTACTGTAACGATGGTTTCAGTGTACACTGGATTCTTATTGTGGAAGAAGCCAGTCCTCAAAAGCAAGCCAAATAAAAACCCTGAATGTAAACTCCTTTGTCTCGCATTTTTTAGTAGTGTCAATGTTTAACATCTACAGTGTTGTCACTCCTACCAATTATATCTTAAGGACTTTTCTATGATGATTAAATAAAGTGTTTGATATTCAAATATCCTGAAAATTTGTCAAATTTGAATCAAATAGATATTTTAAAATCCCATCTGAAAACACATTATATTTCAACAATGTATACCAGTTGAGATACTTCATTATCTTAACCTTCAAATGGTCTTTGTTTCCTTTTTCTCTTCTGGGCATCTGGGTCTACGACCCCAACAATTGATTGAGTAATTGTGCAAAAAATATACATTTTTACTCATACAAATATTTTTACTCATTTATTCATTAATGCTGTGTTTTTGGAGATATAAAGTACTTTTGTGTCCGTATACCACTTCCTCAACTACACCATTAGCTTGCATATTAAATATTATTTTTTATGATACACTGTATTTATGCTCTAGTACTATTCATTTCTGTGTAAAAATGTTCAGATTTATGCTGGATTTTTATTTTTTTTGACACGAAGATGTTTATTTTATTTATTTTTTTCACATTTCCCATTCATTTCAATGTGGGGTCATATTGACCCCGAAGACCAGAAGTGTAAACATTTTTCTTACATACCTTCAGAACAACCGAATCAAGCCCAGTTTTTTTTGTCTGTGTGTGTGTGTGTATAGATAGATAATGTATGAAAAGTCACAAAATCTTATTCCACTGAGATGAAGGGAACCTTTTTTTTAATTAAGTAAAAGTCGATTGGGTCGTATCGACCCCATGAACCGATTGAGGGCTACGCAAATAACAAAGCATACTTTTTCATTGCACATGAGCTTGATTTCACCATGAATGTCACAGCCTTTGTGAGGTCTCAGAACTAAAATAGCAAATGAGATTAGGATCATGAGGATCAAAGAGATACCTGGGGAAGTTTAAGATGAATTTGTTTGATTAAAGAGATAAAAAGTCTCAAAGTCGCGTTTGGTGCAAAGCCATAAATAGCAACACCCAGATAATACCTTTTGTATTGTTACGGTGTTGGAATAACATACAGCAAAAGCAATGGCTTGGGAGAAAAGAGGAGTATAGAATGACCCTGTCAGAATTGACGGAATACAAAATTGACATTTTCCTCACTAATTTGGGGAAACTTGGCAAAAATGTATTTTCTAAGTGTAAAATGCTCCAAAAGAAACACTAGACTGTAATTGCAGTTAAAAAAACAAAAGTCTTTCATCCTGACTGAAGAACAGGTGAAACTCTGCAAAAGTTAATTTATTTCAGTAATTATTGAAGGTGAAACTAATATATAATAGAGACTCATTACATGCAAAGTGAGATATTTCAAGCCTTTGTTTGTTATAATTGTGATGATTATGGTTTACAGCTTATGAAAACCACAAATTAAAAATTAGAATATCGTGAAAAGGTTTTCATATGTAAACCAAAATCAAAATAAAGCCAAAATAAAGGCCTATGTGCTTAAGGTCATTGTCCTCTTGGAAGGTGAACCTTCTGCCCAGTCTGAGGTTCTGAATGCTCTGGACTAAGTTTTTTATAAAGGCTTCGAAGTATTTTGCAGCCACGTGGGTTTTCATAGGTCTTCAGCGAGGAGAGGCATGAGACTGGACACTCTTCCATAAAGCCCAGATTGGTGGTGTTGCCATGATGTTTGTCCATGGAGCTCAACCAGAGTGACCATCATCAGCTTCCCGTACTTCCTAACCAGCAATAAGGGGGGAGTACTCTGGGTTTGGGCCCAATATCCGAGCTCAGAGTCCTTTCCCCAGACAGCGTGACAAATATGCATACCTTTTATTCTATCTAACTTTTTTGCAAGTGTGAACATGTAAATTGTAAAAAAAAAATATATATAAATTAAAGGAGTTTGAAATATTTTCGCATGCCACTGAACAGTAAAACACATAACAGTAATCATCAGTATTACAAAGTAAATTAAAGAAATTACACAAAGCAAACATGCCAGAACTGACGACTGCAGGAGAACCCCACTCATGAGGGAATGAGAGAACACACTAGCAGCCGAGTCGCTGACGTGCCACAAATTGTAATGAGATTGGAAAATAAAAGCCACAGATAATTATGGAGGAGAGATTTCTATACCTATAATTTTGCAGTGTTCTATGACATTCCTGAATGGCAATTAAACAATTTTGTGGCTAAAACTCATAATGTTGCAGATAAAAATCTTTTTGGAAATAACCTGTCAGTATGACTTATAGTTATTTTTTGTAAAGGGAACTGGGGTATATTAAACCTTGAAGGCATTTGGCTATAAGCATATAAGCTGAATTATAAAAATAAGAGAACATTTATCAGACGTCATTGAACTTCAGAAATAACATTAAAGCATTATTCATATACACACTAAAGTTTTATTAGAATGCCTGAGACATTGTCTAGCAAAACATTTTAGTGGTATTTTTTCCTGCATTATCTTTGTCACTTCTTTCAATTTACCAACTAAGGAATGTTATTACATAGCATGACTTAACAAAACTCTTAAAATTGTAGAATATAAATCACATAATCCTGATAATTCAGAGATCTGAAAAGAGCTTATTTTCATGCATGTAAGTCTGTTGTGTAAACACACACAGATATAACTATCAAATATTAAACAAGTTCAACCAGTGTTATTACAAAAATAGTAATTTATAAATATTAAATGACATGCAGAAACAGGAGTCGTTTCATAGTTTTATTTAGATGTAGCACAGAGTCTTATTTACATAAATACGTTCTGATCATTACAGCTCAACTGGGTTACTTTGCGGGTTTGTCCCCAGACTCCAGCTTGGGTGCATCTTTGGGCTCCCTGTATGCAGGGAACGCTTCCCATGGACTGTTCAAGTCAAACTTACGGAACTCCTGAGCGAGCTCCACAGGTTCAGCCACAACACGCTTCACCTCATCGTCATAACGCACCTGAGAAAATAGAAGAAAACAACTCAACATAAACAAAGCCACACCCCTTTACAGGAATATTTTAAATTAAAATTACATAATTGCTCTACATTCACTGTTTCAAAGTTTGAGGTTACTCTTTTTTTTGTCTCATATGCTCACCAAGGCTTCATTAATTTGATCAGAAATACATTCAAAAATGTAATATTGTGAAATATGATAAAAATATTTTTTTGTATTTTAAAAATGTAATTTACTCCTGCGATGCAAAGCTGAATTTTCAGCATCATTACTCCAGTCTTCAGTGCGAAACATTTATTATTCATGTTAAAAATTAATGTTTTGCTGCTTAATATTTTTGTGGAATTCGTAAAATGATTATTTGGTGAATAGAAAGTTCAAAAGAACAGCATTTAATTGACATAGAAATATTTTGTACCATTATAAATGTTCTTACTGTCTCTTTTGATATGATTTATTGCATCCTTGCTGAATAAAAGTATGATTTTCTTTGAAAAAACTCTGACACCAAACTATTAAAAGGTTGTTGTATAACAATGAATTGCACATTTACCTCCACATATCCAGACAAAGGAAAGTCTTTCCTGAATGGATGACCTTCAAATCCATAATCTGTCAAGATACGTCTCAGATCTGGATGGTTTGCGAAGAAAACTCCATACATGTCCCAAATCTGTAATGAAACATTCATTTCAGAGTGAAGCTAAACTGTCTCTAAATTTGGTTGCTACAATCTATTTTGAAGAGTGAAATATACAAGTGTCAAAACCTGTTCATGAAACCTCAGCTGATGACAGAGTCTCACACATACCTCTCTCTCATACCAGTTAGCAGCCTGGTGTACAGACACAGAGGAGTCAAGAGGACTCAGCTCGTCAGTGTAGGTCTTCACTCGGATTCGAGAGTTATAGCGCAGGGACAGCAGATTATACACAATCTGAAAAGGAAAAAATTAGACCAATCATTTGCAGAACGATTTCAGAAAAAGGATTTGTATTTCAAATGCCAATAACTTTCACCATCCTATGCATATTATGTGCAGTCCTTTGTGTATTAAAAAATATATCTATTAAAATAATCTACCTAACTAAAAACACAAAATCAAGATAATATTTTATAGACATTTCATAGATAAGACGAAGCATGCTGCTCACCTCAAAGCGAAAGTGCCTTGTAGGGACATCCACAGCTGTCAGGTCAGTCATGTTGTTGAACTGAGCATTTGTGTGATCTTTCAAGAAGGTGAGAACAGGTATGATCCCTTCTGGATGGATCATTACCTCCAGCTCATTAAAGCAGGTCACCTAGGATTCAAACAATAGGCGGTAAATAGAGCCATTTTGAGGAATTGCAGAGTGCAACTAATCACTAATCTGTCTTACCTGAACTTGTTGCACATATTTGGGAGAATCTCTGCAATGTATTCACCAAACTCTGAAAGCTGAGTGTGGGTGACTGGATCCTTGGGCCTTACGGTAGCTAATGCAAAACAAAACAAAGACATTTGGTCATACTTTTATACATGTCTTTATGTACTAAGGTTTAACTAATTCATTTGATACAATGCACTTATTGTGTAGATACTTTTTTCACACTTTACTAATACTAAAAAAATACCATCTTAAAATAATTGCTGTATAATTACACTGTTGACACTTCCTTTACACCTGTCCTCACCGTATCTCACCTCAAGTGTTTTGCAATACAAAATGAACACCATAGCATGTACACAACTTATTTTTTAACTAACTTAGTTAAACACATGTAATATACAGCAAGACACAACGTTAAAAACAGACTTCAGACTTCCAAAAACCTACTCACGTCTGGTTTCAGTTGTCGTTGTTGTTGTTGTTCTTGTCTGGACAATTGCAGCACTCTGTCTAGCGACTACGAGAGAAATTGAGAGAAATCAATGCATTACAATATAGAGCCATTTCGCTCAAGGTCAAGACATTAAAATAAACCAAATTGGTAGTTTGTGTCTGATGAAATTCAAAACATAAATTAAAGACATCCCTTATATTTCTGAATAACTAAAAAATTCGTCTCAATGGAAGTGTGATGCATTAATATCAAGAATAAAATATTCTGTATAGGCATAATTCATATAACAGTATAACTGTAAATCGGTTGACACGGTCATTAACGTTCTGTGCATTTGTAAAGGTCAACAGCGAAGAAATGCCTTAAACACAGGAGAGCTTGTTTGGGTCCTGCACAGTGACAATAATGGTTAAATGAGAAAAGAATTCAACGTAAACACGTCTGTGCTGTTCTTGTTTATTTCTTACCGTTCAGACTTTTTCCAAAACCGCTGCGGACAAATCTAACCAAGGAGGCCGCCATCTTTACTCCCTCACTGTCCTTCCTCCTCGCGGGATCTGCTGATGCTGGAGTTACGGGTGCGTTCTGCAGTGCGCTGCTGCCATCTTCAGGCGCTACAATCGATAGTTCACCCCAAAATTAAAATTTTGTCATTACTTACTCCCCCTCAAGTTGTCCCAAACCTGCATGAGTTTCTTTCTTCTGTTAAACACAAAAGAAGATATTATGAACCTATGAAGAATGTTGGCAACAACAGCTGACAGCACCCACTTGACTTCCACAGTATTTTTTTCCCTGTCAATGGGTGCAGTCAACTGTCTGTTATCTTCTTTAAATATCTTGTTTTGTGTTCAAAAATTGAACCTTTAGACAAAATACAAATATTTGTATGTGTTTTATGTTTTGTATCATATTTAACAGGCTACATCAAGTTTTATTGCAAGTATTATTAAAAACAAGTACTTCTGCACTTTCCTAAGTAAATAAAAAAGTTTTATTAGCCTTAATCGATTCACTTGAGGTAGCTGCTGAAAAGAGAACAAGGTCAAAATTAAATTTTTTTTGCAAAGAATCCACTATATTTAATATTTTTTAGCTAAAGTTCATTTATAGAGAGATTAGCGATGCCTGTGTTCCACTGGGCGATTTAATAGGTATTTTTTTCACGGCTGTATTGATTGTGTTCTATTTTGTATTGCATTTTAATTAGGTCTTAATTTTTTTATGTAAAGTTTCATTTGATATAATCATTTCTTTATGGGGGATTAATAACCTAACCAATATTGTGTGCAACAAGTTTTTGAGCAATATTTTGATCATGTGAATAGTTTAGAAGCCTTAGAAACTTATGTATCAAATTTGATAAAGCAGATCTTGTAGGGTTACAACCGCTGTTCACATATTTCACTAAATAGAACACATCATACCATTATTTTATATTAATTAAAATGTATTTGAAATGGTTATAAAGTACAGTCCAGAACCAGTTGTACAACTCTCTCTATTTTATTATAGTGTATAAAAATAAATAATTAAATACATAGTTAAACTGCCAAGAAAGGAATTCAAGTTTATGTATACAATTGACAATTAAAAAATATCATGATCTAATACATAATCACAAAGAAACAGATTTCTGAACAGCTTCCAACAAAAAGAGGCCAGGTGGGATAAAAAATAAATCTGTTCTAATATCCATCCATCCATCTTCTTCCACTTATCCAGGGTCACGGGGGCAGCAGTCTAAGCAGAGATGCCCAGATTTCCCTCTCCCAGACACTTCCTTCAGATCATCCCTCCTTCCCTCACTCGTGAACAAAACTCCAAGATACTTAAACTCCTCCACTTGAGGAAGGATTTCTCCACCAACCTGAAGTGAGCAAGCTACCCTTTTCTGGCCGTATTCTCCTCTCAAGTTCCCTGGCATTGACTTTCCCAGGGAGGCTGAGAAGTGTGATCCCCCTGTAGTTGGAACACACCCTCCAGGGTCCCCCTTTTTTGCAAGGTTCTAATATTATCAAAAAATTAAAACTCAAACAAAAATAAATGCAATTTGGAATTTTAATGTCTAAACATCTATGGGCCTATACCATGAAGCCAGTTTAGTTGGCTAGCCAGCTATGTTTAAGTTCAGTTTGGGCCAACTCTGGGTTTTAGGTACCATGAAAGTCGTTTGGCTTTTAGCAGTGTTCATCGCCATAATTACTTACACTCCACGGCTAACCTGGTCCGGGACAGGTTATGTTCCAGGTAAGAGGTTGCAAACTGAGCTTGGACCAATCAGTTGTGAGCAAAGTGACACATGTCTGACGCGATAAAGTCACTCCACCTGTTTCCACTCCAAATTAAATGTCACTACACAGCAAATTATTTTAAAAGACAAAATTATGTATTTTAGAAAATAAATTTGTATGATTTAGAAATTATTTCTGTATATTTCTGTATTTATTATACCCTTAAACGATCTCACATGTACAATTTCAGTTCGTCAATTATGGTTACTTAGATTTTAAATGAATACTTAAATAAAGACGCTTTAGAATCAATAAATGAAGCTATAAAGTTACTACATGTTCAATATTCTCTATACCTTTATCAACTGTATAAACTAACTTCACAACTTTTATCTGCACTGATATGCAGTAACGAGTCTTTCTTTTAGTTGTCCTCTTTCACAAACAGCTCTTCTTGCTGTGTAAATTTGTTTAAATTCTTAATATGTTAATACTTTTATTTAATAAGTGAATTGCGCTACTTCTCTCACGAGAAATTAATTGCAATGAGTTTTGAATGAGTTTCACTCTTTCTCAGCATGTGATTGACTGTTCGCTACTTATGTCACACCTAACCTCAAGATCAAAGCCTGAGTTGACAAAGAAAGTTGATGATCAGCATCATGGTACCAAAAAAGCCTGGTTGGATTGGTTTGGTTTTGTCAACTCAAAACTAATCATGCAACCCTGAGTTTGTTCAACTACCATCATGGTACAGGCCCCTGAGGTGACAGAAATATAAACAAAATATATTCACAATATAGCTGATGATCGAGATTGACATCATAGCTTAAAGTCTTTTTTATGTATAGTACACAAAATCTTATACAAATATATAAAAATATGCACTCCATCAATGAAAAAACAACTAATATGAGATTCAGCATAAATGTTGGCATTTGTACACTGTATTTTCTAGCTGGACTCGGAAGCACAGACTTGCTTATAGTACTCGTGCAGCACCTCCAGCTGGGCTGAGCGGATCAGCACATGAGGCCGGACTGAGGCCAGCATCTTACAGGCCTCCTCTGGACTCCAACGGTGTAGCTGTGAAAGGAGAATAAAGGCTAAACACAGGGCCAGAATTACCATAGACATTGAGGCAAACAACTCAACTGTGATTAATTTAGGCTAATTTATAACTGATGAGACAAAGAACATTAATAGAGCCATTTTTTTTACATATAAGAGACTTCTAAAGTGAATGTTGGAATATTTTAAAATACAAATATAATATATTCCTATATAATTTTAAATGGTTATAACATTGGTTTAACATCAAATGCAGATTATATGTGCAAAAGAAATGTGCAACCACACAATGACAAATATTTTTTACAGTGCTGACCTATGACACAGAGCTTTTTGTATTGATGCTGCTGGTTTTACTATTGTTCACGGTGTAGGACAGGCAGACAGACTGATACCCACCCTGATGAGGTATGCAGCTGCAATAGTTGCACTGCGTGAACGGCCGGCCTTGCAGTGAATATAGACACTACTGCCTTGCTGTCGATGTCTCAAAGTGAAGTCCACACCCTTGTGGATGTGCTCTAGGCTGGGGACACCTGTCAGGTCCACTGTGTCCAGTCTGATCTGCTCAAACGCCAACAGCTCGCCACTCCTGTTTTTAATATTAAGCATGTACATTGCCATCTGTGATTACAGTTGAGAATGAGTAAAAGAGTTAGGAGAGACACTTACCTCAGCTGAATTGCAGAAATATTTTGTTTCATATTGTTCATTCATGGTAATGACTCCTCTGATTTTCTCTTTTTGGACCAACTAAAGCCAAATGAGACAAGAAGGATTAGTTGAACCATTAAACAGGACTACGATATGAGGCAAATTATAAATGTGCTATGAACATTACAATTACATCTGTAGTTCAAAAATACAGTAAAAGTCAAATCTTACCTCCTCTGTCATTGACCTGAATGGGAGAGCACCAAGAATGACAGTCGGATCTACGCGATCAAACCATTGTCTGGAGGTGACCTTTTCCATGACAACATTGTAAGCGAGTGTGGGATAAAATAAAATCCTTGCTAGAACACTGGACATCGTTCCAAGTGTAAACGAACGAACAAACAAAACGAGTCACAGAAATGTCATTCTAGCTCAACTACTACTGCACGCCTACTGAGACGCATTTTAAGTTGTTTTCTTCGACATCTGTCCCAGATCCTCGACATTGCCCTCTTCTGTTTTGGAGTTTAATTGACTGGATACAGTAAGTAGACGGGCTTTGATACAGTGTTATCCAGCGACTGCTAGAAACTGATGACCGGACAACACATATATATATATATATATATAATAATAATAATTAAACATATTGATACATGTATAGGTTGTTCATGTTCTTGTGTTATGGTAATTGTGAATGAACATTGATTAGACGATTCCATTCGTTTAAAAAATGCTACAACAGAATTTCTGGTTAATAGTCTGGTTAATAGCATGCAAACCGCATGGATAAAGGCGGACATGGATATATGCCTGCAGACGTGGTTAATGTTCATTTGCACTGTGGATACAATGTATTTGTGCTTATTTGGCATTGTGAATAGATTATATTACGGATTCTATAATAAAACACTTAATAACCCAATTGCACAGACATTGAAAGGACAACGTTAACCAGTTTGTCAGTTACATGCATGTTTATCTCCATATAACACGCGCAGGCCTTTTGGGTTTTTATTGACTTCAGCGACCACGTGAGAGCAACGTGTATCTGTCTCTTTAAGAAGGGGGGCGTATTTCAAACAATTCCTTCTAACTTCTGTTTTAAGTATTTATATGGCATTACGTCATTAAAGACCAACATAAATTGTTGTTATACTCACGTCTGTCAACGTTTTGTCTCCAAAAGTACATATTTGCCCTGTATATTTTGACAGAGGCTCCACCCCAATCCCCTTTTAATAAATGTGATGGTGCATGCAGGAAAGACAGCCATTTTGCACCGTCCCTGTTTCACCCAGAAAGTAGGTTGTCGTGGGAAGACGTAATCTGAGAAAACGAACTAATTCATAAATCCCACAAAACAAGCATTCACCTGTGTCAGCACACCATACCTACTCAGTTCCCTCAGTTTGAGAAAGGGGGCATCGAGGGTAAGTGTTGATTGTTCACGGTTGTAGCTGCGCGAGCTAACTGGTGGTTGTTTACGGTCGCTAGCACGCGTTAACATGCGTCATTATGTAAGAGCAGATCGACCACCGCGCGCCCATAGGGCTCATTTCGGTTAAAGTTGCTGTTATGGTCAGTAGTACATGCAAGGTTGCGTCAGGAGTTATCTAAACCTGTGTAACTTCGGCATGCTTTCCGAGCTCTTCTGCTAAGTTTAGCATCAATGAGAAGTGTAACAACGATGATGCAACGCAATTAAAACGATGCAGGTGATGAGCAGAACTATCATACAGGTCGTTCCTTATGTTGTACACGCAGTCCTAACATCGGACGTATTTTCATTGCGATCGGTCTGGAAATTAAGTAGCAAACTAACGTTAGAGGTTCTGTTGGAAAACGCATGGTCACTCCGCGTCTAAATTCAAATGAACGTAGCAAATGTGTTCGTATAGTTGCAGTGTTACGTTTTATCACAGCCTGTCATTCTCCATTTGCAAAAAGCTCATTTTGCAAATAACATGCATCTGTGTGGTTTAATCGCGTGTAGTATCGATCACAGTAAGTTAAGCTAGCGACCCTCATAGTACTTGCTGCGAATTACATGTCTACCAGATAGTCCTTTTAGTAGCTTGTTTCAAAGCTAACGTGCTAATAAAATATAAATACAACATGCAGAAGTACTTCTGAGATCATCACATTCAGTGTCTATGTATCTAATTTAATTTGAATCTTGCTCATGTTGCATGTCCACAAAGTAGGTCAACACAATGTTTAAAGTTAAATTCAGTGAGAAGCATTCGTTTCTGGCCTGCTGGTTGTTGAGCTCATAGGCCTGCTAAACAGAAAGCTGCTGCTGTTCAGGACTGTCACGCGAACTATCACTATCATTTGATAAGAGTTTCACAATGGACTATTGTCCCTTTACTTCCAAGCCAACCCATTATATAGGAATAATGCATTTTAAAGCTTTTTGAACATGAGTTATGGAATTTGAATTATAGTCCCATATCAGGACTAGTCTGTGTTTAATGCAGTGGTAATCTAATGTGGACTGGACTGTGATCTTTTGGGAATGCTTTATTATGTTACCAGTGTTGTGAACTTCAGTTGTAGTTTGGTATAGAAATGAGTTATGTCTAGAACGGGAGCCTTGTAGGTAGAAGCTTTCCAGGGAAAAGACAACATAGGCTGATAACATGCTATTGAATGGATGTTTTCAAGGCGGTCCATTCTGCTTGACGTGATTGGTTGTAATGGGATCTTTGGTGTGTTTGTCTGTAATTCTCTTGTTTGATAATGAACTTCTTTAACCTGGCTGAGATTGTTAATGGGATAATTTAGCCATAATGTTGTAATGAATATGAATCTTCCTCCAACTAATACATTGTAATACAGTGTTAGTGTATAATATACACCCTCTGACATAGGCTACACATAACCAGTCAGAAAAAATACACAGCTAGCATTGAGTATAAAGTAAAAATGTATATTATCTTAATGTAGAGGGGCAATAGGTTATGCTTGTATTCTGCCTTTGCATTTCATTTAGCTTCGTTCCATAAGGCCAGTTGTAACCGACCTGGTTAGTCTGTATTCTGACATTGGCAAATTGTGCAGCATTGACTCCTTGTAAGATCTGTCTCACAGAATTATTAAGGGGAAAACCCAACTCCTTATAGAGATAGTATTTATAATACACTAAGACCGCAAATAAGCATGGTAATAGAGGTAAAGGACAACAAGTCCCCAAATACTGGGAATTATCACCAATGTTCACTGATAAAATGCCTGTCTAACCATACAACGTTCTTTTTGCAGGTTGACGGGAGCAAACGTTTAAGAAAAGCAAGGCCACAGAGAGGGTAAGTGGTTCTCACTTTTGTGTTGGGATGTATTACAATGGTCTGTTTGTTAAGTTTGACTTCACAATGTCATGTGTGAATGTGGGAAAGGTAGGTATTCATATTCCAAATGACTGGTGCTTGGAAGAACATGATTTGACTAGAATCATCAGACAGCGCACACAAATAGCACACAAATATTCAGCCAACAGATTAGTTTGAGAGGTCGCAAATTAGTTGATTTTCAGTTTTTTTATGAGGTTCCATTTGTGCCAGAAATGAGTAGCCTGCTTTGTGCATTATGCACTCACATAAAGGATTATTAGGAACACCATACTAACACTGTGTTTGATGCACATCCAGGGCATGAAGCTCCCATTCCACCACATCCCAGAGATGCTCTATTGGGTTGAGATCTGGTGACTGTGGGGGCCATTTTAGTACAGTGAACTCATTGTCATGTTCAAGAAACCAATTTGAAATGAATTCGAGCTTTGAGACATGGTGCATTATCCTGCTGGAAGTAGCCATCAGAGGATGGGTACATGGTGGCCATAAAGGGATGGACATGGTTAGAAACAATGCTCAGGTAGGCCGTGGCATTTAAACGATGCCCAATTGGCACAAAGGGGCCTAAAGTGTGCTAAGAAAACATCCCCCACACCATTACACCACCACCACCTGTCTGCACAGTGGTAACAAGGCGTGATGGATCCATGTTCTCATTCTGTTTATGCCAAATTCTGACTCACCATCTGAATGTCTCAACAGAAATCGAGACTCATCAGACCAGACAACATTTTGTCCAATTTGTCCTACTATCCAATTTTGGTGAGCTCTTGAAAGTTGTAGCCTCTTTTTCCTATTTGTAGTGGAAGATGAGTGGTACCCGGTGGGTTCTTCTGCTGTTATAGCCCATCCGCCTCAAGGTTGTGCGTGTTGTGGCTTCACAAATGCTTTGCTGCATACCTCGGTTGTAACGAGTGTTTATTTCAGTCAAAGTTGCTCTTCTATCAGCTTGAATCAATCGGCCCATTCTCCTCTGATCTCTAGAATCAAGAAGTCATTTTCGCCCACAGGACTGACGCATACTGGATGTTTTTCCCTTTTCACACCATTCTTTGTAAACTCTAGAAATGGTTGTGCGTAAAAATCCGAGTAACTGAGCAGATTGTGAAATGCTCAGACTGGCCCGTCTGGCACCAACATTCATGCCACGCCCAAAATTGCTTAAATCATCTTTCTTTCCCATTCTGACGTTCAATTTGGAGTTCAGGAGATTGTCTTGACCTGGACCACACCCCTAAATGCATTAAAGCAACTGCCGTGTGATTGGTTGATTAGATAATTGCATTAATGAGAAATTGAACTGGTGCGCCGAATAATCAATTTGGTGAGTGTACGTATTCGTCCATGTCTACAATAATTACTACAATCACTGTATTTTGACATGTTTTCTGTTTATATAGTCTTGTTCTTATGTCTTTACTGTTGTCTTTACTGTAGTCTTTTTCTGTGTGTAAATGCATGAAATCATTTTAACGTGTTGTTTTTCCACGCACATGAATGAATGCAATTATTTTGCATTCTTTACTTTGCTGGCAGGAAAGACTTTATATTTTGTTTTTTTTGTTTATATATAAAATGTATTTAGTGTAAAACCCTTTTTTTGTTTTTTACAAACTGCCTTTCATAGACAAAAATGACAGAACAAGAGAACAGTAAGGACGACAGAAGACGATAACAGTAAAGATTTCAGAAGACAATGACAAACAGAACATGCATATACTAATTTATCTTAACAAGTAGGCAATGACTGTAGACAATGTGTAGTATAAAGCACAAAGTAGCCAACTTATTTTTGGCACAAAATGGAACCTCATTATTTTCAAGCCTGATCGCAAGCCTTTTGAGAACTTCACTGTGGAAAACAAAACAAGTTATACTGATCTTTGAAATTCTTTTTCTATTCAAGTCTCTGATAGAAATGAGCTGTTGTGGCCCGTGTTTCTCAGACTATTTGGACATTCAGTGCTTGTAGTTCCTCGAGTATTGAAATTTTAATGAGAGCCATCAGTGTCATTTGTGTAAACTCTTACTCTGCAGTCTGTCTCTGTTTGTGGAATTTTTTTTTTTCTGCTAGCGTTTGGATAATTATTGTCGGTTTATGTCAGCTTAAATGATGTGTTAGTCACACATGTGGAGGTCCATTGTCATTTAGGATTTTGCACCTCCATTTCTGTCATGCTATTAGAGAGCTGCATGAAGCAAAATTGCATGAAATGAACTCCCTGTTCCTTGGTGTTTAGTGCTCTGAATTGAGGACAAACAGTTTCCTTGGTTATTTATTAGTGCGTGCACACACACAGAAGCTTGTGAGTTGATGCTGTTCTTTGCGGTTGGATTTTTGTCCTGCATGGCAACACCTCCATTATCTTCTACTGAGGGCTGACAATTCCATCAGACTCTGCTCATATTTGAGTGTGTATTTACATGAATGCTGAGGGTTTTCAGAAGAGCGTTCAGCTGGAGAGTCTAGAGTGCAATGGTAGGCGTGAGTTTGAGTGCTTAGCGCAAAGTCAGGGGGGTTTATGTCTCCATTACAGGGGGAAGGGAAGTGTGTCAGAGTGCAGGCTCTTTAAAGGAGCCATCAATCATCTACTGTGTTACCTTTAAGAGACTCATGAGGGGACTAAAATACTTGTACTGAGCCACTGAATGTCTTCAGTTTCGTTTTGTACTTTACATACTAATGCTTTCGGGCGAAAAGCTCTTTAGCTTTGACTTCTGTCAGATTTCGCTGTGGTAAATTTGTGTTTGACAGTTGCTGCACCATGGCAGCTGTTAAATCATGACAACGTCAGCAGCACCTGTCGGGAACATTCCTGTTTATGCTCCTGCTAATGTGCTTAATGAATGCCATTTAAAGACCTAAATAATTATTCCTATACATTTAAACTAGGGCTATCAAATTGAAATGTGAATATTTGTGCGATTTAAAATAAAAATTTGAGTATAATCCAAAAACGGTGCATTAAAATTTCAGGTTTGCTTCGTGGCACACGAGACGCGATGATGGCGTTGTTACATTTTAATGTTTTTTAACATTGTAATGAGTAGTCACTTACAGAAATACTCCACCAGTTTTTCATATTAAACTGTTATTCCCTTAACTAAGACGAGCTGATGCATACCTTTCGTCTCAGTGCATGCACTTAATCGAAAATAAAATAAAATGTTGCACTTTTCTAAGCGTCTAAAGTGGATAACTATAAGCCAAAAAATGCTGGGTTATTTTAACCCAATTTTAGAATGTATTTGTGGCGGAATACCACAGCAAGTGCTTGGGAACACTTCGATTTGGCACTTAATATCTATGGACTATGGTGCAGTAATATCATCACTCGAGTCGTGAAGAATCCTCTCCCTCTCCGGAGTGATATTACTGCGCCGAGTCCATAGATATTATGTGCCAGTGTCGAAGTGCTTCCAAGTGCCTCTTGCTGTGGTATTACGCGTACAATATACAATATACCGTAATTCCTCAAATAAAAGCCGGGCCTGTATTTACCTAAACTGCAGAAAGTGCCAGGCTTTTATTTGAAGCAGGCTTTTATTCAAGGCAGGCCTTTTATTTAAAAATAAAAATAAAAAGACGGTTATACTAGCAGCACTAAATTGTATCTGTTACTGTAAGACTTAAATGTAGCACATTATATTAAAAAGATTAATCCTGATGTTATATTTGAATATTTCACTGTTAATTCATCAGTATATTGTGTTAAAGTGGATGTTGTTGGAAGGACTTTTATTATGACGGGGTACAAAGAGAGGACAGCGGAGAAGGAGTTAAAGTGAGAAAAAGAGCTTGTCCGTGTCCGAGGGTTTATTTGATCTATTTCTAAAGTTATTTTTAGATTAAAGCCCTGAAAACACCCACAATCAAGTATTACACTACATCTATTTTCTACCATCCATTGGCTGTACGTTTACAAACTTGAATGCACCCCACACAGCAAAGGAGTCCGTGGCGGACCTGCCCTCAATCCTCCAGATCCGCCTGACTGTCAGATTCGCTTACATTAGGGGATGTTTGCACATGACCACTTCTTGCGTTTTCTCAAATTGGAAAGCTATCTGATTTATCAAAACAATTCTTCTTAAATCTGCTTACAAATGTGTTTTTGTAAAACAGATATAAATCGCGCTATATGCAGATTTAATGGAGTTCATGTCACCGAAAGCAACAGATATGAGCTGCTGCATTTTATAGATCAGCTCATTTCAAAATCAAAAGACCGCAATGAGAGAGTGGTTCAGCCCTGGTAAGATCATTTCGTTTCTTTACCTTTAATGATGAGGAGTATTGTCTGCGACTTACTTTCACTTTAATTTGCAATAGTTTGCACGTTGGCTTTATGAATTTTCCCCTGGCCTTAATTTGATACCAGCCTTTATTTGTCCGCGTTGATCACGCACCCAACCTCTATCAGAGGCCCAGTACATCATGCCTGGATGGCATGATGTACTGATGCTAACCAATCAGACCTCTAAGATGCAGCATTTTGCAGCGATTCCAAAATAGTTTCAGATACTTTGCTTTCTTTTTTACATAATGGTAAATCATGCGCTTGTGAACTTCCAGTATGTGTGTGGTTTTCAGGACAAACTGAATTAATGGAAGGTTAATGCACCAATGGCTGATTTTTATATCCGATTGATTTCTCCAAGTTACTTTGGATCTTCTTGGCAAAAATGCTTTCTGTATTTTTTTGATGTGGCGTCTAATGCCCTGTACTTCACAGAAATCAAATATGCACTCAGAGGTAGTGAATTAAACCCGGACAACTTCATTATAATAATTTTTAGACTTTTTTTTTTTTTTGGGTTATTCAATTTCCAGTAGAGATTGTAGCCATTTTAATTTCTGCCATGAAGCAACCTTCTGTTTTGGACAGTGATTGAGCTGTTCGTGTTGGTCGGCAGTGTATGACCCTTGGCATTCAGAACGGCTGGCGTGGGGTGCTCTGATCAGGATGTAGTCTCTAAAAGTTGTTGTTTTTGTAGTCATACATAAAGGAACAGGATGGAGGTAGTGTCCTATACTGATGGGAGGTTTGTAATTGTCCATTTATACCTCTTTCTGTGATCAGTCAACTGTGTGTGTGTTGTATTCTCAGCTGCTGGGTCGTTCCAGATGCTTCGGTATTACTCCATTTGTCCACAGTGCTCTCTGTCTGTGCTAGTGTTCGAGAGTGAGTTTGTTGTTGGATGAACTGGGCAGACCATATGCTCTGCCCCCCACCTCCACCCCAAAGGCCTATAACACTGCCTTACATAGACAGTCCATGAATAAGCCACACAGTCACTCAGCAGTCATTAAAACATGGCATTGCCTGTGGTCTTAGAGCATTCTCACTTCGCTCCCAGGGTCAGAAGCAACATCACAGCTGCATGGCATGAGTTTCCCAAAGGGAAGATAAATTATTGATGTGTTCAGTCAGTGTCGAGAATCAGTTGAGAATCAGGCAGCTTTCCCAAAGTTGCAGCGCTACTAGTTGTAATTTGGAAGCTTTACAGACCGTAGTTCAGAAGTAATGTAGCCTTTGCTTTCAAGTTGTTTTTTTCTCAGGGATGCTAACGATTAATCAGTTACCCGTTCTGACTAGCATGCATCTGAGGTGGCATTGACATGCCTGTCAGTTTTGAGTTGACAGATTTCACAGAAAACAGTGTATTGTATGATAGTCACAGACTCCAAATCTTTATTTTTTATTTTTAGCTTCAAAGTTTGGTTGGACCTCAATATGTTTAATATTTTGAACTGTAATTCAAAATATTCAGGAGGAAAAATGAGGAAATTAACCAGTAATTTTCTCTGTAACTATATGCAAAAGTTGGCAATTGTATGATGCCTAGTTTTAAAATCTGTTCATATTTTAAAAGTTGTGTAGTATATGTGCTCGTATGCAGCGTTGGAATGTCAGATTAATTCATTTATTTTGTTCAGATAGTTCATACACATTAAAAGGATAGTTCACCCAAAAATGAAAATTCTGTTATTGTGGTCTGGTTGTTTCGCCATGTCGTAGTGATCCTATGCACTTGTACATTTCTATAAATGATAAACACTGATATTATTTTACTGATGAATCAGTTGTATTTACCTTGACTACAGATCTGATATGTGAATCTTTTTTTGCTTCTGGTTGGGTATATGAGACTTTATATTTCTCAGCAGAGTAGTATTTTACACAGTGCTGTTACAGTCTGTTACACTCTTTCAGTAACTCTCTTTGTTAAAAGTAAATTAAAAATATACTTTAAGCTGAACATCTGGTTTGGTCTGAGCCTGAAGACTATTTTCCCTTTTTGTTTTGTTTTTTTGTGTGACAAACCTTTTGTGTTTGGGCCTCTACAAACTGATTACCTCCAGTGAAAGTGACAACAGCTTCCTCTCAGATTATAGTCTGTCATTTACATTGTCATGTTCAGATCATCCAGGACGGATGTCTTCTCACTCTCCTACATATGTGTTTTCTGTGTGCATGCAGTTTTGTGACATGAGGTTTGCATGCTGTCTATTCTGTCAGAAGACTCTTTTTTCTTTTTCCTTTCCAGTTTATGTTTACCTGTGTATGTGTGTCTGATGTGTGTGTCCTGTAATGTTTGGTGTGTTTCTGTAGCATTTAACAAAGTCACTGGATGGATAGCATCGACGCTGAAGCCCTCTACCTGACCACAGCGCAGATCGGGCAACCTCAATGCGAGCTTTCCCTTCCTGCTGTGGAAGTACCTGCCCTTGGCGGGTAAGAACTCATACACTCCTCATCCTTTCACCTCAGGGGTGTGAGGATACCCTCCATCTACAGGTTTTCCCTCAGTGGGAAACACGTCTTTTAAGCAGCTTCTCTTTGAAGCTGGAATGAGAAGAAATAATAACTTGCTCTTATTTTGTCATTGCTTTTGTCCAAATAGTCAATTATTTTGTCCAAATAGTCAGCATATCTGCAGTGAGCAGGCCACCAGATGTCACTGCATGACTATGCGATGATGTCATGGCCTATTTGAATATCTTGAGACAGACTGTTGAAGAAAAAAATTATAAGATTCTGATTAATTGCTGAAACATTTTTGTAAGGATGTTCTTTTATATATTCCTGCATAAATTATTTATATGCATTATTTTCTGCACAAATCATTTTACAAACATATAATTGTGTTGTTGTTTTTTTGGCAATCAAGGAATTTAAATGTTATTTGTTATATACTTATAATAGGGTCATTGGTGTTTTTGTGCTAAACAAGACTAAATGGTACACCTCAGTCTACCTGTGGCTTGTTTTGTTTGACACCTTTGACTGCGAGCTTATAACATGACCCATGTTGCATGACCCCGAGCAGCCCGTTCCTCCCTCTCTTCCGCCACCCCCACCATGCTGGGACAGGGCACCATTCGTGGCCCGTTGCCGGAACACGATTGTGTCCTAGGGGCGCTTCAGCTCGGGGATTACCAGAGAGCTGCCCGTCCCCATTCATTCCTCCCGCTCACTCACGCTTATCAGCATCAATCTGACGCTTTATTTATCTGACACTGCACTCCTTTCTGCTGTGCTAAGAGAAAAACTCACAAAAAAGTCCCCCTCCATCAGCACTTTCCTTTGTGGAAGCAGGGGTGCAGCTTTTAGTGGCCCGTCGGGCCCGTCCTAATCCTCAGTCCCAGCCCAGTGACCAGAGCTACGGCCTGTGTTTGTCATCCAGCACAGTGCCGAGCCTCATCGATTGTCTCTCTTTGCTCCATGTTGATTTGAGTTTTGTGGGATCTGATCAGCCTCCATGAGGTGTACATTTCCCTTTCTCTCTCAGCTGTTCCCATGTCACTTCTCACGACTTCTGAACCTTGAGAGGCGTTGTATAGACGGGTAGTTGCTGTGGCTGTTTAAGTGTAAACTAGTGCTTTTTTGTAGATTCAGTCAGTGTTCATTTGAGACTTACTCATTGGTCGAGTGCTGTAAAAATGGCTTCCTTTAAGCTGGATTTTCTTCCTGAGATGATGGTGGACCATTGCAGTTTGACTTCCAACCCAGTGTGAGTACAGACTTTACTCTTCAGCTTGGCGTAACTTGATTTCGGTTTCAGATTTGGGGTTTGGGTTGAATATTTTTTTCACTACAGAGACTGTTTAATTTCATTAATTAGTGTGGTTTAAAATCTGAGTGATTTTACTGGTTGGTTTGTGTCTTAATCTGAGCCAAAATGCCAGTAAATGTCAGGCGGTATTTTCAGTATTCAGGAGCTGAAAGTCAATGGCCAGAGGCCTGCAGTGAGGGATGCTAGTTCATGTTTACATTGTAGTAAACTTGCTGTTTTTATTATTAGACATTATTGTCATTCATATTTTATTCACAACCTAGTTTGAAACCTCTCCTTTAATAAAAGCTCTATACTTTGACTGTGTATGATCTAGTAGATGTGATCTGCTAAATGAAGGTATGTGGACATTTCATCTTCTGCCCAGGAAAAGCAAAAAAGAGAACTTAAAATCTGGAGAGTATGATGTTTTAAATGATTCAAGCATTGTAAAAACTCAGACATATTTCTCAAATAGTTAGTCACTCACATTTTTTAAAAGTAAGTAAAGTTCTTGTTTTACTACTCACTCCACTATCTTGAGTGGCTGTTCCCTGTCTGTTATAGGATAGGATATTTTGCCCCTTATATTATTTATAGGTTTTTTGCTGTTGCAGGATGCTGAAATAAAACATTTCAGTGTTTATCTTATTAAAATCACAAGGCTTGTTTGTGATTCTCACTGTGAGGTTTTACAACCTCAAAGGGAACAATTAAGCCAAGAACAGGGCTAGGAACTGCTGACTGAGCTAGAGCTATGGTAAACTGGCTTCTCTGAATCTCTTGCATAACAAATAACCCAAGAAGAACAGAGTTCATTGTTAATAATAGTCTTCAGATTGAAGGCTGCATTCATATACTATTCATATGAATTTGCAGCAATGGGAAAGAGATGACTACCATCTTGATAATCTCCTTCCTGTTTGTCTGATTGTTCTTCTATTTGGGTTTAGTAGTTTTTGTTGAATTGGTAGAATCTTCTGATTCTTCTCCAACATTGTGTTCTGATGTCCTGTGGCTTTAGCTAATCCCAACAGCAGTCAGGAGCTGGTCAGTTTACTGGGAAAGAATTTACAATCCTTAATGTCTTTGTCCCAGTGAACACCTCTTGCCCAGATTGGATGATCTCCTAGAGAAGCTGTGTTATCTGCTTGTCTGAACAAGTTCTGGTTACTGGAAAATCGACGAAGCGGAAGGTTTTATAAGCTCTGCTGTCCTCTGATCAATAAATGCCATTAATCTGGCTTTTAGCTTCTGGCTAATGCTGCTCTTTGTCAGTAGGACAATGCAGTGTTTTTGGAAAGTGATCTGTCACTCCACTGATTAGCAGCTGCTAAAGAGGGCGATGAAGCAGTGCTTCAGGCCTGTCCATGACATCACTCGTGCTTCTCCTCATGCTCTACTCTGTCACGCAGAAGTGTCGAGATGTTCTTTTATTCATTTACATCACAGACTTTGATGCTCTTTTGTGATATCTGATATTTTCCTTTTCTTTTTAATGTCTTGTTTGGTGGTTTATTGATTGAAGTCCAAATCAACTTTCTAAATCCACATCATTGTTGCATCTATCTACACGTTTCAATAATTATTATTATTTTAAAGCTACACTGTGTAACTCTTTTAGTTTATTCTTAGCTAAAAACACTTAGTTCTTTTAAAGATGTTCTTTCAAGATGCGCTCATTAATGTATACTTACTTCGTTCAAGTAATAAAGTATTCTCGTGAGTGTATAATATGCTATTGAAAATACATACGGGTAAGGGGTTCTAATGTCGGTCGCCATGTTTCCCCTCCATCTTGAAAGTACATAAGCCAAAAACAGGGACATACCCATTAATTCAAGCTTTGCCTTTCGCATTTACATTTGAGCTAACACTCATGGACGAGGTCGAACCGGAAGCCATGTTAATCTTGGACTACATTGGCCACCGTAGGAGTTAAACCAAAATCGGAATTGAGATTAACAGAAACTAATATTCACTGGATTGTCATATACCTTCTCACCGCTAGAGGGGGGTAAAAATCACACAGTGTAGCTTTAATCTTGGGCCTCACAATGTTTAATCAATGTCATTACTGGACCTTCAGGTGAAAACGAAAGATGTATTTCCAGATATCTTGATGCTGGATTTCTGCAATCATTTAGTCTGCTTAAAGTCTGCCCCTACAAGCTCGCATTCATCTGCCTCCAATTTTGAGTGCAATGCCCACATCTTCACAATCAACAACTGAAGTATAGAACCAAGCCCTTTTTTCTTTTTCGATAAACTGTTACACTCACATGTTTGTCACCTATGTAAGAAAAGATCTGTCGCTGCTTCCATTTCATTACGACTTTAAATCCAGTTAGTTGCAAACCTATGAATACTTTTCAGTTATTGCTTACCTCAGAAAATCTCGATGTAGCCAATTTAAGGATTCATACTGTACATAGTTTGAGCATGGATTTTACTCTTGCGCTTCACTCAAGATGTGAATAAGAAGTACACAGATAAGATGTACACAGCTGTTAAGTACTAATTTTTTAGGCCACTTACCCATCTTAACCTAAGCAAATGCATTATTTATTGGCAAAGCTGACCAAGTGGAAACTGTTATCTGACAAATCAAAGCTTGGTCTAAAAACAATCATCAACTGGTTTAATCAGTCTGACCGATCAGTCGAATACTGGTGTGCTGTTGGTAAATAAGACTGTTATAAATTGGGGTTTTCATACTTGGGCAGTGGGCACGATATGAGATGGTTGTGTGCATCCTTCCAAGTGCAATATGTTTGAGTATCATCATCTGTCAGGGAGACATTGAGGGCCATGTCCTTAAGACTAGTTAAACAGATTTAGTTTTTTTTTTTTTTTTTTTCTGTAGAACCAAGAAGATGAATGGGTCTCTGGACCACCCAGACCAGCCCGACATTGATGCTATAAAGATGTTTGTGGGTCAGGTCCCCGGACGTGGTCAGAGGATCAGCTGCGTGAGCTGTTTGAGCCCTATGGTGCAGTTTATGAAATCAATGTTCTTCGGGACAGGAGTCAGAACCCCCCACAGAGTAAAGGTACTTGACAGTCAGTACACTGCAGACTTGTACAGTCTGTTCCAAATCCTAGTGAGCACATAGCACACACACGCATGTAGTGGCCTAAACAAGTTGTCTTATGTGGCAGCGCAATTAAGTGTCCTACTTTTTGGAACAGTTAATGCTGCTCGACTAGGATTTGGATCGCAGTTCTAGAAATTGGTCTCAGTGGAAATGTTGTCATCTTGGACTTGGTTCATAGACCATTTATTGCATTTGCAGGTTGTTGTTTTGTCACGTATTACACCCGTAAATCTGCGTTAGAAGCACAAAATGCCCTTCACAACATGAAGATTCTTCCAGGGGTGAGAAAAGGATCTACTTTTATTTTATTGTATCAATAATCGATATATCCTTCATGTGTGTCTTTAGATGGCCACCTTATATTTATTGCTCTTAAAATGCATCTAATCTACACATGTATTTTCAGTACACACAAATGAAATTATGAACGCTTTTCAAACAGCTGATTTCTCATTGGGGGCCGGTTGAAAATGTCAGTGTTGATAAGTCACATGGTTTTTTGTTTTGTTTTTTTGTTTGTGTTTTCTCTGTACAGATGCATCATCCCATACAGATGAAACCTGCAGACAGTGAAAAAAACAATGGTGAGTGACTTGAATTTACTCAAAGTTAAAGATCAGTCAAAGGATCCAAAAAAAAGATGCATTACTATTTCTTGAAAGAAAAAAATTCAACCAATTCAGCAGCAACTTTTTTTTTAGTCAAGGTATCTTGACTTATATTAGAATTATTTCTGAAGGATCATGAGTAATAAATTCTGCTTCACCAAAATTGTTGATTTGTAATATTTCACAATATTACTGTTTTACTGTATTTAATTAAATAAACGCAGGCTTTGTGAGATTTAAGAGAATTCTTTCAAAACATTAGAAAATCTCTTACCAACCCCAAATATTGAACGGCAGTGTGTTGCTTGAGGAAATGTTCACTAGGGCTGGGCAAAAAAAAGAAGAAGTTTTTTTTGATTAATCGTTTTTTAAAATGTGGTCGATTTAAAATGGATTCTCAAAGGCCATGAATCGTTTTTCCCGTATTTATTTATGTCACCCAAAAGCCATATTCATTTTCCTACACTATTCATAGGCTTACACCCTCCATGTTTCAGCTAATGCTGTGATAATTTTTTTTTTTCTTAAACAAAATAACCTGATCCCGTTTGATCAAGGCATAATTAATTTTGGGCATTAATTTTTCATCTTGCATCAAAATCCTGTCCATTCATTGCATGCATTTGAAATATATAGTTGGGTTCTGTTTTAATGTACCCAAGTGTACCTAAAATAAAGTTTAATATACAGGTTTGTGGCTCTTAGTTTCTTTATTAATTAACCACTTGTAAACTCATGTTCACTGCTCTTTTTTTTAGATATAGAATTTGTAGTTGAAATCAAATCGAATTAGTATATGTGAATCGATACCCATCCCTAATGTTCACAAAGACTGTTGAACAGCTGTGCAGAGGCAGTGCTGCCATAACACACTTTTCTTGTGTTTCAGCGGTAGAAGATAGAAAGCTGTTTATTGGAATGGTTTCAAAGAAGTGTAATGAGAATGACATAAGGCTCATGTTTTCTCCATACGGTCAAATTGAGGAGTGCCGTATACTGAGAGGCCCTGACGGATTGAGCCGCGTGAGAACTCTAAAGCGCATGTATTTTGTCACTATCACCAGCCAAAGGAAATTATACACCTCATGTGACCTGATTTAAAAAAAAAAAAAAAAACGAGAGAGAGAGAGAATAGAGGCAGCACTGTGAATGTTTTGCCTTCTAGCATATACACACATGAATTTAACTTCAGCAGTCTTTCCTTCACTCCACTGGTAGCACAATAATAAACATCATCAGTTACTCTCTCATTTTAGTTATTTCGAGGAGGTATTGTTTGCGTAACTAATAGTTGCAGACACAACCCATCAGAGGAAAATGAGACTCGATTGGCTCCTGTCATCCCAAATGAAAATTGCTTCATTCATCCCAAACTCAACATGGCAACTGATATTAGAGTTTATATAACCATAACTGCATGCAACAAATTGAGAATATTTGCTCGGGCGCTTTGATCCTTCAATTTTCCTTTTCCTTATTCTCCTAGTTTCTTGCAGTCATTTACTGGTGGCAAAGAGAATCACTGAGATTTTAAAGTTAACCAAAGTGTAACCAAGGGAACATAATGCACATTCAGGCCCACGCTATTTATTTTAGAATTAGCTTGAGTGAACTTGCTGTCCATTACCATGGGAACTGCATAAGTAATAAGCACAGCCCATTTTGACTCCGCAGCCCTTGAACCGTTTTCCAAAGAGACTGGGCCTGTTTTTGATGAGGTTGTGTTTCTGCCTGATTGTTTCATGAGTACTTCTAGTTTATGGATTTAGGTTTATTTTTTAAACACAGAAGTTGGTGTCCTTTTGTGATCTCTTACTTGTCAACTCTGTTCACAGGCTGTGCCTTCGTCACATTCACAGCGAGACAGATGGCCCAGTCTGCCATCAAATCCATGCACCAGTCACAGACCATGGAGGTAAACACTCATACGCTCATAAATGCCTATGCCCCAATGCATAGCATAAAGATAATGTCTTTATACTATGCTGTATGAATGCATGTTAAGTTGCAGACATGCATACATTTTATATACACTACCGGTCTCTTCTGCTCACCAAGGCTGCAATTTTTTGATAAAAAATACACAAAAAACACAGTAATATTGTGAAATATTATGACAATTTAAATGACTTTTTTTATGTTAATATATATTAAAATGTAATTTATTCCTCGGAAAAATGCTGAATTTTCAGCATCATTACTCCAGTCTTCAGTGTCACATGATCCTTCACAAATCACTCTAATATGATGATTTTATGCTCCAAAAACATGTTTGATTATTATCCATGTTGAAAACAGTTTTTTACATTTTTATTTCAGGATTCTTTAATGAATAGAAAGTTCAAAAGAACAGATTTTATCTGAAATGGAAAGCTTTTGTTACATTAAACACTACCCTTTAAAAAGTTTGGGGTCAGTAAGAATTTGTATTTTATTTTGGGGGAAATAAATAAGAAATCAATACTTCTATTCATGAAGGATGAGTTACATTGATCAAAAGTTACAGTAAAGACATTTATAATTGTTAGAAAAGATTCTAATTAAATAAATCCTGTTCTTTTGAACTTTCTAGTCATCAAAGAATCCTGAAATAAAAATATAAAAAACTGTTTTCAACATGGATAATAATCATACATGTTTTTGGAGCATAAAATTATCATATTAGAGTGATTTGTAAAGGATCATGCGACACTGAAGACTGGAGTAATGATGCTGAAAATTCAGCTTTTTTTCAGAGGGAATAAATTAAATTTTAATATATATTAACATAAAAAAGTCATTTTAAATTGTCATAATATTTCACAATATTACTGTGTTTTTTGTGTATTTTTTTGTCAAAAAATTGCAGCCTTGGTGAGCAGAAGAGACTTCTTTTATAAACATAAAAAATCTTACCGACCTTAAATTTTTGACCGGTTAGTGTATGTGTGTATATATATACATACATACATACATACATACATACATACATACATACATACATACATACATACATAAACCTTTTTTTCAGTATTTAGATTTTAGAACATTTAAAAGAGCATTTTGATTTCTGTTGTGTCCTTTAGGGCTGCTCTTCTCCCATCGTGGTGAAGTTTGCAGACACACAGAAGGATAAGGAACAGAAACGCATCACTCAGCAGCTGCAGCAACAGATGCAGCAGCTCAACGCTGCCTCCATGTGGGGAAACCTTACAGGACTGAACTCACTGGGGCCACAGTACCTTGCAGTGAGTACACAGGACAGATCCTGTTGTATCTGAGGTCTATGCACGTAGAAACCAGCCGCCACTGTTTAAAACATGCAAACTTCACTGCATAAACTACATGAAGCACAGTGAAAACATTCATATTTAGTACATGAGAGCTAGTCTTTGCCTCATCTAGGGCTGTCACAATATCAGAATTTCACTAAATGATTATCATAGCCAGAATATGTAACATTATAATCACAATTTTGAAAGAAAAATAAATACAGCCAGTCAAATTCAACTTTATTTTTTACAAACAAATTAAAACAAAATCAACAATCACTTAAAATATGTGGGTAGGTAGACGAGAGAGTTTGTAACCAAAAAACACTTACTGTTGAACAGTACTTCTTGCTGATTGGGGTGTCTAACATCACATGTTTTTATTTTTATCAATCTAAAAAAACTCCCACACTAAAGAGCTCACTTTTTTGTGGTGCAGGTATAGCATCTCTCTCTTTCGTCTGTCATCCCCTCTGAGATGATTTTGTGCGGCAGTAGTAGCTACACTCTGCGTTTTCAGTAGAAACAAGCATTAAGGTGCAATACTGCCACCTCCTATGTGGAGTGTCGAGCAGATTGCTGGATCAATTACGATATTATCATTGGTGTGGCATTTGATTTTTCTTAAGTATCACTTATCAATGCTGGTATATTGCGACTGCAGATGCAATCACACTTAAATCGATTTGTCTAATCCGATTATGATATTGCAAAGGCTGCGGTTTAATTTTTGACGCGCTGCTTTCATTTGATGTACGGCTCTGTAAACGCTGCTCAATCTGAAAGCACTACGAGTCACTTATCTGTATTTGAAAAAGCAACACATGTCTAGTAACATCTTTCCAAACATGAGAAGCATTTATAAACCTCTATAACATGCTGAGCATTCTTCTGTGAGATGATGTGGCTTCTTACACAGAATAAGGCAGTCGTGTGGGTTTTTTTTTTGTCCTATTTAATCTAAGCGTTTTAATCTCCTGTTTATTCAGCTACAGTATGTTGCCCAATAGGGATTTCCTATAATGATGTGCGTTATCTATCCTCTGCGGTGGTGCATATTTGGCGTGTCTACGTGAGCGCCCTCTGGTGTTCAGATGAAGCAGCATTTACTACGATAAGCGCACATAAAATAATTGCAGCCTTTGCCGAATCGTGTGCAGTTTCATTGCGATCTTAATCGTCCAGACCTAATCTCTAGTGAATAGATTAGATTCGGTGATCCTTGTAATCAGATTTGCTGTAAAAATGGTTGCTGTGTTTTTGCTGTGTTTTGAGCACATGGGCTACAGGTCTGTGTTTGGCCATTATTTAAATGCATTTAATTTGGCTTCTCAAAATCCTGATTTGTCTATGATTGGTTGCTCCTAAAGTTATGGTGTAATTGGTTGTTACTGCACATGAGCCAGCATAGATGTGTAGCCCTGTTTGAATGTGTTAGTGCTGCTCCATGGGTGTGCTGTGAAAACTTTTTCTATCTTCATCTTTTCCCCTTCTTATTTTTTCAGTTCTATTATAATTTCTTATCGCCCTTGAATGTCCTTGAGTGCTCCTGTTTGTCTTTATTTTGCCTTGTTGCCTGATTTCTCTCCGCTCCGCTCCTCTCTTCTTTTCTCCTCTCCATCACAGTCCTGGATGCAGTCCTGACTCTCTCTGTTCTCTGTTTTGATGTAATGTCTAGCTTTATTTGCAGCTTCTACAACAGTCTGCGTCCTCTGGAAATGCGCTCAACAATCTCCATCCAATGTCAGGTGAGAGTCTGACGTGCTTCGCTCCACTCAGACCCACTAGAAATGATAGCGGCTCTTAGTTAGCCACTTTCTCAGATGCATTGCAAACCCATAAAATTATTAGTTCTGACTGCCTATTAGCTTTAGGACGATGCTAAGAGGTGTTGTGCATGTGAATGTTGGCGAGAAGGAAGTGTGTGGTGTTCTATAGTTCTTGATCTTCTGGATGGTCTGTGATCTGCGGCAGGTCTGAATGCCATGCAGAATCTGGCTGCATTAGCAGCAGCAGCGAGCGCTACACAGGCTACACCCACAGGTAGCAGTGCTCTGACCACCTCCAGCTCCCCTCTCAGTGTCCTCACCAGCTCAGGTATGCCCTCCGGACAGCCCGCTCAATCTGCCTGGGACGCCTACAAGGGTTGGTCCCGCTTTTTAATCTCCTCCTGTTAACTTTACTTCTTATCAGTCTGTGAAATAGAACTGCTCTCTGTGAAATAAGTTTTAACTGTATTTTTCATTAAGTAAAATTAGTTTATGCCTGATGTTATTTGCACATGTAGAAATGTACATTTACAATCTTATCATTACCAATTGTACATTGGTAATGACGGTGTAATGTTTAAAACATGTATCTTGCTGTTCATGAATCACTCTACCCACCTTGAATCTTGATAATCCCCATCATTTGCTTTAAAGTGCTGTCTTAGTTATTTCACTTGTTGCACTCTGAAGTACATGACTTCTCTCATTACTGTGTGCTGTTTCTTCTCAGTCTCATTTGCTTTACATGTCTGTGCAGTGAGAGCATGTGAAATGTGAATTGGCAAAATGCCTGATGGATTAGTAATGCGTCAGACCTGGTTGTCTTGTTTTCTCTCCTCCTCACAGCGGGTTCCTCTCCCACCTCCAGTACTAGTAATTCGGTGAACCCCATGGCGTCTTTAGGTGCTCTTCAGTCTCTTGCTGCGGGCGCTGGAGCAGGTCTCAACATGAGCTCCCTAGCAAGTAAGTAAGAAGAAATGTTGGTAAGGCTTCCTTTTACAGTCCAGTTACCCATGTAAATACTATGTACTTATTTTAGTAACTACAATTACTGGGTAATAACTAGTACTAACCCTGAACCTACCCCTATTCCATGTACTTACCTTATATTAGCAGTACTTTCTAGGTAAGTACACTGTAAGTACTGTACTGTAAAAGGAAGCGTAACCGAAAACGTTCACTGTTTTTGCTTTTGTATAAGGTCAGGTAGTGTTGTTAAATATACGGTTTGCCCATGTTATTAAAATCTCAGGTGATGTGGTCACATCAACAAAAATGAGCACATAAAGTTACTTCTACATGTTTAGTGCTTTGCTGTTGTCTGGAATGCATAATGATGCATTTGTATTTACAGTATCAATATGACTTTTTACTTTCTTTGCTTCATTTCTGTTTCTGCTGGATCTCCTTCTCTGAATGCGGTTTCTCTGTATCAGTAGATTTGTGTGTCTGAAAGCTGTGTTTCTGTGTGCGCAGGCATGGCTGCTCTGAATGGTGGTCTGGGTAGTGGAGGTCTCTCTAACGGCTCGGGGAGCACAATGGAGGCTCTGACTCAGGCAGCCTATTCCGGAATCCAGCAGTACGCCGCTGCCGCACTGCCTAGCCTCTATAGTCAGAGTTTACTGTCCCAGCAGAACGTTAGTGCCGCTGGCAGCCAGAAGGAAGGTGAGTACATGGAGATCTGATGAGCTTTGAGCAGTTGTTTGGGTTGGGAGAGTGAAAGCCTCTGTACAAGAGAAACTGCTAGTTTATGCTAGCAGGGTCAGCTCGTAGTGTGTGTGTTTTTGTTTTGATGTGGCTCTTGTGATCACCATCTTAAGGATTCATTCTTGTTTTAAATATGCTGCAACAGCAAGTCCCAATCAGAGTGCGGTAAGATATCATAATCACTCTCCACATTGTCCATTTTCTACATTTTGTTTTGTTTATAAGTACGTGGAGATCCATGCCAGCAACTCTTTGCCAATGAATTCAAGAAGCATTCTGGGTTAAATACAACTTCAAGCCTATTGGAATCATCTGTGGCATGCTATTTTTATATAGCATCCGATTAGAGCCAATGGTGCGAGAAACGCCAAAAAACTAAGCCAAATGACGCTTAAAACGTTCCGGTGGCCAACCGTAGGCTTGGTGTGTCCCGGCCTTTAAAGGGACAGCAGCTTAATAAACCTGCTGCTGTGTTTTTAAAGTTAAACAGACAACAAAGGACAAAAAAAACATTGCTGCTCTTGACTGAATGCCTTTTGTAACTTCAATAAAGATTTATTGATATTGAATTTATACACACTGAACAATGTATTTTACATTTGATTACTTTATTCAAATTCTGTACCTGAAAACTACTGTTAAAGTTTATTTGGTCATTTGTTCTTATTTTATCTGTCTATTTATCCGTCTTAAATTGACATTAGTTAGTGCAGCTAAAAACAAATAGCCTATCAAAATCGTGATGGAGAATTGTGATATTTCACTGCTAAAGCAGCTCTGAATATGTGCTGTGCTATTAAATGAAAGATAAAATTGGATAGAGCAATTTAAATAACAGTGAAAGTAACAGAGGCTTGTACAATACATTTTAACAATCATAATTAAGCATGAAAATAACTAAAGGGAATATTTGTTAAACAAATTAAATCGACGAATGTGTTTCGTATAATTTTGGTTTCTCTACCTTGTGTATTTAAAAATTACAAATGCAGTGAAAATACAGGTATACCAAAAATGAAAGAATCGGCCTCATTCTGGAAAAATTGGTATCATCCATAGTAACACAAACAGACCTTCATTCACTTAGAAATGTATTCCCACATCAAAAGAGCAACTTGTGAAACTGTTTTACTGAATACAATTAAAATGCTATATCAAAATGATAGTTTTATCAACTTGGGTCTCTATTTTCTGTGCCAATCTGAAGCATGCTGGAGTTGTATTTAACACTGAATATTCTTTTAACTAGGCAAGTAAAAGATAAACCTACATTTAAAATAAAAAGGGTTCTAGGCTGTCAAAAGTGATCTTTGTTTCTTTCTCTTCTGTTTTTCTAAAGGCCCTGAAGGAGCAAACTTGTTCATCTACCATCTGCCACAGGAGTTTGGTGATCAGGATTTGCTGCAGATGTTTATGCCTTTTGGCAATGTTATCTCTGCCAAGGTCTTCATTGACAAACAGACCAACCTTAGCAAGTGTTTTGGTGAGTCGAGTGCTTGTTTTGTCAGAGACAAGCCTTTGGTGTTTATTCTGAGCCGTGGGTAACTATAGCCTTGTGTATTTGAGTCACTCACTCACTCACTTTCTTTCTTTTTTAGGCTTTGTAAGTTACGACAATCCAGTTTCGTCCCAGGCGGCCATTCAGTCAATGAACGGTTTTCAGATTGGAATGAAGCGGCTGAAGGTGCAACTTAAACGATCCAAAAATGACAGCAAGCCATACTGAGTTCTTTTACTCTCAAATGGACTTGTTTTGAAAATGTTTTTCTGGTAAGTGGAGTGTGACGTTGGAAAGTTATAATGACCCCACCCACCCTTAACACCTGCCTTTCCTAATCTTTCTTTTACTTCTCTGGCCTCTCCTACATATCTTCTCTCTTAACCTTAAAAACAAAGACAACATGCAAATTGTTAGCATTATGAATTTGTTCCAAGGAGAAATTTGTGTTTTTTTTTTTTTTACACATTTATATATCTAATTGTTTTGTGGATCTTTTGTTTTCCCTTATGTCTTTATTATTATTTTTTTGGTGCCATATTACAAGTTTGCTGTGTATAAATCTTAATCTTGCGTCAAAAGGATGTTGCACAATGAAAGCCAGCCTGCGTGACTGCTTTCAGTCCCTTAGACTGTTGATCATCACGGTCTGGCCCCTGTAGATGTTCTCCTGTGTTTACACTAGACTCTTGTAGTACATTCGGACAGTGTAATGCTGATGCCTCCTCCTACAATGCTGCCTTTCTAGAAAATGAAGGAGGCTTGCTGCATCGGTGCAAAAGATAATCAATCAGTCACCTGAATATTGTATTGAGCATCTGGAAGGTCAGGCTGCACTTCACTAGACTCCGTTTTCATGGATGCCTTTTTAATTCATTCATTTATTTATTTCACTAATTTATTTATTTATTTATTTTAATGTATCTGTGTCTTCACAATGAGGGTGATGTAACATTGCTTCAAAGTCTGTTTTATGTATTCTGTTGGAGGGCTCAACTAACAACAGTAATGATGATATGCTTTTTGCTTGTTTTTAATTCACATTCATATTTTTACATTCTAAAACGACAAACACTAAGCAAGGGTATTATATCACGTGCTGGTTCATAGATGGTGGTCAATCATTCAGTATTGCTAGTTTGCTGGAGATGCTACACTTACTCTCAGGACATTCTCACCATTCTGTCAGACCAAAACTACTTGCCCATTATTCTACTCACCTGGTACATGATGAAAAAAGTCGAGTGCTTCATATCAGTTCATGAATCCTTTCTTAAAAGCCTCAAACGAAAATACGATTTGGTAGCACATTTGGTTTTAAAAATGGCATTTGTACACAATCTACAACATGACTTTTATTTTGATGGTCATTTGATACATTATCCTACACCTCGAGTCAAGAGGTTGGTCTTGAAGCTTTTAGCAATATTTGCATTCTGGAAAAGAGCGAGAGGTTATGTTGCCAAGAACATGAAGAAAGAAGGAAGGAAGTTCACGATTGCTGAATTCACGGCCACTTGATTGTCCGAATGAATTAAGCCGATTTCAATAAGTATTTTATTTCTCGGTGTTTGCAGGTGGTCTCTTTTACCCTGGTATATCAAGAGTCCTCGGACTCTCGGTTGACCTTTGTGATCGTGTATTTGAGTCACTCCATGCAGCTCACTTTAGTTGACCATGGCAGTAAATTAGTGTTCAAAACGTAATCAAACGTTAATGCCAATCTGAGTCCTGCAGGGTCGTGAAGAAGTTTGTTTTTATGGAATTGAGAAGAAATCATTATCCAGATAGTGTATATTACTTAACTATTATGCCTTTTCTATTTTTATAGAGGTTTTATAATATTGCCTAAATAATTTCTCTGAATTAAAACGGTTGTTTAAAAAAAAAATCACTCAAAAGATTCAACAGTGTTTTTGTAGAATCCTTATGTGAAGTTTTGTGGATACATACACCGATTGTTAAAACGACTGATGTGTGGCCATTTTCACTAGGTTAAGTGTCCTCTGTTAAGTCAAAAAAAAATTGTACCAAGAGCTTTTTTTTTAAATCTGAAGCAGATCCACGGTTCAGTCTAAAGTTCTTACTTAATATCTCTAAACTGCAGTGATGAATGCTGAAATGTGCTTTTATCAGAAGTCATTCAGAGCTCGGAAGTCGCAGTTAGTAAAAATTAGTGAAATAGGTGTATTAGACTTTTTATTTTTTATTATTGTTGTTTGACATTTACCTCACTATTGTCTTCACTGTTTGAAACGCTTGTATTTATTAATGGTGTTTTTTTATGGTCACTGATAAATTGCAAATTAGCCAATTCTTGTTAACCTCACAGTCTTTCTATTTTCATTAAGTACAGACACACTTCCAACAATCCAGGTGAGGAAACGTGTGCCACTCTTGCGACAGATATGCTGGTCTGTATGCCTTTTAAGTTAGTTTCATACGTTAGAGACCCTTTAGACTGAACCCAGGTGTGAAGCCCATCTTGAAGTGTTTAGATGCTAGTGCAGGGAATCCCGAGTCCCTGGTCTGTGCCTCTGTTCAAATAAACGCATACATTACAAAAAAAAAACATTTAGTGGAAGAAAAATGCGAAGGCCTCGGTAATGTCCGAAGTTGCACCACGAATCACCGTTTTGAACAATCCAAAGATTCTTGTGAACTTGTTCTAGGCAGGGATTTTTGTTTGTTAGACAGAATCTTTTCATAGTTTTGTTGCTTTTCATCCAGAGCAGATTGACTGGCGTTTGTGTAAAGGTCTGCAGATTTGTGCACCTTAAAACAACTCACAAGTGCAGAGTAGTTCCACTTATGTGCCAAAAACATCAAGTCTTAAATTTCTGTACACTTTTAATAATGATGTTACTCGCTCTGTGTCCCATCATGTTGTTGAGTTCAATGTAGCTAAAATGTATCCATTTGTTACCCATGGCAGGTGTTTTGTGAATAAGAACCAATATGAGCAGCTCCAAATATGCATTATTCCACAGTCCCACACAATTCAAAGTTGAAGCACAAAATAAAAAACTTTCACTGAAAGAGCTGAAATATTGAAGCACAATTTTTCTTTTTGTTTCTCTCTCGGTCTAAAATCAAAATGTGGTTGAAGTTGAACTTTTTTTTTTTTTTTCATTTTGAGTTCAACTGTTGCTGTTCGAGAACCGTGTTGAGTTGTCGTAGCTGTAGTAGGCAGGTTGTGTTTTCTTGATGTTGTCGTTATAATGTTATTCCCTTTGTTCACTATTGGCATGGTGCTTACTTCTCCCTCTATCTTCCCACTTTCTTCATCGTTTCCTGTGTTGCATTCAGTGTTTTGTGTTTAGACCATGTGCATCTTTGAAACCCCATGTAAAAATAATCATTCATGATTTTCTTTCATCCCCTCTCCTTTTTCCGTTTGTGCTTTAACCTAGGTTTGTTATTCGTTTTTTTTGTTTTGTTCTAGATATCTTCGTGCCGTTTGTCATCGTTTGCCTAGCATGTCGATGTGACGGTCAAAAGTTCATCGTCCAGTCCGTTTGTCCTCTTCGCTTCTCTGACGCTTGAAATTTCACACTTGACCTTTTTTGTTAACTTTTGACGCTTATTGATTACTTATTTTGTTTGTTTCTTTGTGTGATGTTCATTTCTGTCATTTGTGCTGCCAATAGGGAGCGATTTAGAAAGACTGCTAAAAGTGTAAAAAGTTTCATGAAAATTGTTCTGAGCAAAGAGTCTATTTTTCTAGAATGTACAAACATAACCACTAGATTTTTGCAGAAGCTTTTTTAATTTTCATTGTTTAATTTCTCCGATTTATTTCTTCTTTATTGGTTTTTATTGTTTTAAGCAGTCTTCCTAGCGCTTCTAATTGTTTTTTTTGTTTTTCTTAAAGCAGCCATTCAGTTTATAGAATCACTTTTGTGTGTTCAAGTGTGGGTGTGTTTCCCTTTCTCTCACTTGTTAGTTCTAAAACTTTTAGAGGATGTTTGTCACATTTTGCTGAACTTGAGGATAAACTTTGTAATTTTGTGTTAGGTTAGTTGGCATGATGTAATTTTGGGAGTTTTTATTAACAGAGTGACATTACAATAGACACTTAAATTGCCTTTTTTCTTTGTGTGTCGAGCCAACATAGGCACATGTTTTTCATTTCCTTATTGTGTGAATCAGGATTAGCTGAAATAATGCATAGAATGAGCAGAGTTAATTTACTTGTCACAGGTGAATATTAAGCATGCATGTTTTTTTGTAAGTGCACTGAAATCCTCAGCAAAATGTGATCTAGTTCTGTTTCGAAAAAGTCAAGATGAATAAAGTGGTGCCAAAAGTTTTGCATGTTGCTGTTGGTTACATTTGCAGTATGTTCACATCATGTTTATGGCTCCTGCTACAATGACACGTACTCATTTTGATGGTTTAAGAATTTTTTTTTAAAACAATACAATGTGTGTTTAGGTAGTGGGTTAAAGTGAGTTTTAAATGCATTCTTGTTACAAAAACTGAAGTGATTTTCAAATGAGCCCTGAGATATAAATGATTGTGCCTACAACAGCAAGGACATAAGCTCTTTAAAATGTTTAGTTAATGAAAATTTGTTATAACCATACAGTTGGTCTGTTTTACATCTTGGCTTGCAGGCATTTTTTCCCCCATTCTGCCATCTGTACAAGTTGTGAAGTTCTGGACTGATTGGTAGAGCTCAACTTCAGCTTTGCCCCTAAACCTTTAGTTTGGGGGAGGGACTCTCTAATGTCCAACATGTCTACATGGATGAAGAGCTATTTTTTTTTAATTATTAATATGTATTCTGACAGATTTATCTAATTGGGGGTTGAGGTGGTTGTTTCTATTTAGATTTTAAGCTGCTGTTTTGTGAGTTTATATGTATTCTGAGAAAATTTCTTGTGGGATGTTTGTCATTACTGGTACAGAGTGATTGTATTTAACATTTAAGAATTGTACAGATTTTGCCTTTTTCTACTTCATAAGTTGTTTCACAATGTAAGTCCCAGTAGTAGAAGCATGTAGACTGTAACACCATGACCAAACATCAACCTGTACAAAATAACCAAACCACAAACAAAAAAAAATCAACTCCACAAAACAGCCTTTAACGGAAGTTTTTTTTTTTTTTTTTTTGGTCCTTCAAGTTGTGTGGTTTTCATTGGAAGTGTAGAGAGTGCAGAATTTATTAGATGTCTGAAACAAGTGTGTTTGTATTAAGTTGGTTCCGGATTTTATGCTACTGTCTCTACAGAAATCTAGAAAAGTGGACCCTATGAAACAGTCATCTGGTAGTTTATCTTTAGTTCATGTATGATTAAACTGTTTAAAAAGATTCACGCACTGTCTGAATTCATTTGTTTTTTTTTTTTCTCAATTTACAAATTATAGAAATGCACATGCTTTTGTTTTGTTTTTTTGTCAAATGGTTTATCTTGATTCCTTGTCATTGTACTTGAACATTTCAATTTAGGGTGATCATTTTAGCCAATATTATAAATATGCAATAGTTGCTAGTCCAATTCATTGTAATTGGTTATTTATATGCTAGCTGTAGACTAATCAGACAAATTATACTATTTGTACACTACTTTTTCCAAGTTGTTTTTAAAATCCTGTACTCTGCAAACTCAACGCATGGAAAAGCTAACAGCGCTGTACAATGCTTCAGTAACAGTTCCGCTTTACCATCTCATCTGCAATAAAGAACAAATGTGACAATTCAAACTTGAATACAGCTATTGAACTTTCAGAATTTGCTTGCATCATATGCCAATACTGTGTTGTATTACAATATTGACAATAACCAGAACAATCCACTTTAAGAGTTTGATCAATTTATATATTAACAGTCGTCACTCAACGAGGATTGTGTATTTTCTTTAAGACTTACAGGGTTCCCACACCTTGGTTAACATCAAATTCAAGGACCTTTCAAGGACTTTCCAGGTCCAATACCCTCAAATTCAAGGACTTAATGTGGGGACAATGGGCTCTATGCACGGCGGTATTTCTGGTGAAGGTTTAAGGATGCTCGATAACTTCCGCCGATCGTAGAGTCCAATGCAACACCGAGAATTTATATTGAATTTTATACTCCATGGTTATACTAAAGAAACGTTAGACACAAAAACAGATAAAACAGACACCCCTTGTTGTGTTTATGCTTCTTTTTAAAATTATATTAAATAAACATAACTATATATAAAATTACATCTAAACGCATGTACGTTTCATTTCAAAGACAGGAGGACAGTAAATTTTGAAGACATAATCCCGTTTTCCTCGGTTTTCCTCTGCTTTAATCTACACAACCGGAAATGAACGAGCATCCTTGCGTCAAATGCGGAACTTATGCGTGCATATAGCCCATTCAAGTGAGAGCAAGGTTAAATAGTGTATGTAAGATACCTTGTTACAGTTTTCATCTGTCAAACAACTAGGCAAAAAGTTTTTTTTTTTTCATATTTATGTTTTGCATAAAACCGAAGAATATTTGGTACATCCTAATCCTATAAAAAAATGAAAATAATAAAATAAATATTATATAAAATAAAAATGTGTCAAAATCCTGAAACTGATTGTTAACATGACAACTTGACAGCTCAACAATAAAACATGAGGAAACATGAGAACGAGAAGACATGGTTTAAAAAAAAAGTGCATTACGCGCATGTTTTCAGCGCATGTGAATGTCATGGCAACGTACAACACAAAGTGCCTTACGCGGGAAACACTTGACCAGAGAATGTCTAATATGTGACTTGACTTAACCACTGCACTGAACAGAAATGCGCTTACCTAATGTAAATCAAGCAAGCTAGGACACGAAGTATTGGCGAAATAACGCATTATCAGACTGGGGAGAATAATCTATATATTTTTTCCAGAAAACTTCTTGAACAAAATAAATTCAAGCACTTTCAAGGACCTGTATCTATACATGTTTATTTTCAAGAACTTTCCAGGGCCTTGAAAACAAAAAATAAGATTCACAAACTTTCAAGGATTTCAAGGACCCGTGGGAACCCTGCAGCTCTGTATGCCATTATAAATATCTAAATATCTAAGTCCCATGGCCCTCTATCAGAATCCAGAGTTTCAAGAAGATTGGAGAAACTTATTTTTTCGCACAAAAAAAAAAAAAAAACAAACATAAGGGGTACCACTGTCATTTTTTTTCAGGTCAAAATTTAGATTTTCTTGAAACTCTGGATTCTGATAGAGGGCCATGAGACTTAGATCTGAGTGCAAAAATGGAGGCTCTAGACCCTTCCAGAGCTGAGATATTGAGATCTCACATAGCATTTATGCCATTGTAAATATCTCAATATCTCAGCTCTGTATGCCATTATAAATATCTAAATATCTCAGCTCTGGAAGGGTCTAGAGCCTCCATTTTTGCACTCAGGTCTAAGTCCCATGACCCTCTATCAGAATCCAGAGTTTCAAGAAGATTGGAGAAACTTCTTTTTTCACACACAAAAAAAAACATAAGGGGTACCACTGTCGTTTTTTTTTTCAGGTCAAAATTTAGATTTTCTTGAAACTCTGGATTCTGATAGAGGGCCATGGGACTTAGACCTGAGTGCAAAAATGAAGGCTCTAGACCCTTCCAGAGCTGAGATATTGAGATAATTATAATGGCATACAGAGCTGAGATATGGAGATATTTATAATGGCATAAATGCTACGTGAGATCTCAATATTTCAGCTCTGGAAGGGTCTAGAGCCTCCATTTTTGCACTTCAGGTCTAAGTCCCATGGCCCTCTATCAGAATCCAGAGTTTCAAGAAGATTGGAGAAACTTATTTTTTCGCACAAAAAAACAAAAAAAAAACATAAGGGGTACCACTGTCGTTTTTTTTTTTTGGGTCAAAATTTTAGATTTTCTTGAAACTCTGGATTCTGATAGAGGGCCATGGGACTTAGATCTGAGTGCAAAAATGGAGGCTCTAGACCCTTCCAGAGCTGAGATATTGAGATCTCACGTAGCATTTATGCCATTGTAAATATCTCAATATCTCAGCTCTGTATGCCATTATAAATATCTAAATATCTCAGCTCTGGAAGGGTCTAGAGCCTCCATTTTTGCACTCAGGTCTAAGTCCCATGGCCCTCTGATCAGAATCCAGAGTTTCAAGAAGATTGGAGAAACTTATTTTTTCGCACAAAAAACAAAAAAAAACATAAGGGGTACCACTGTCGTTTTTTTTTTTTTTGGGTCAAAATTTTAGATTTTCTTGAAACTCTGGATTCTGATAGAGGGCCATGGGACTTAGATCTGAGTGCAAAAATGGAGGCTCTAGACCTTCCAGAGCTGAGATATTGAGATCTCACGTAGCATTTATGCCATTGTAAATATCTCAATATCTCAGCTCTGTATGCCATTATAAATATCTAAATATCTCAGCTCTGGAAGGATCTAGAGCCTCCATTTTTGCACTCAGGTCTAAGTCCCATGGCCCTCTATCAGAATCCAGAGTTTCAAGAAGATTGGAGAAACTTATATTTTCGCACAAAAAAAAACATAAGGGGTACCATTGTCGTTTTTTTTTTTCGGGTCAAAATTTAGATTTTCTTGAAACTCTGGATTCTGATAGAGGGCCATGGGACTTAGATCTGAGTGCAAAAATGGAGGCTCTAGACCCTTCCAGAGCTGAGATATTGAGATCTCACGTAGCATTTATGCCATTGTAAATATCTCAATATCTCAGCTCTGTATGCCATTATAAATATCTAAATATCTCAGCTCTGGAAGGGTCTAGAGCCTCCATTTTTGCACTCAGGTCTAAGTCCCATGGCCCTCTATCAGAATCCAGAGTTTCAAGAAGATTGGAGAAACTTATTTTTTCGCACAAAAAAAAAAAACATAAGGGGTACCACTGTCGTTTTTTTTTTCGGGTCAAAATTTTGATTTTCTTGAAACTCTGGATTCTGATAGAGGGCCATGGGACTTAGATCTGAGTGCAAAAATGGAGGCTCTAGACCCTTCCAGAGCTGAGATATTGAGATCTCACGTAGCATTTATGCCATTGTAAATATCTCAATATCTCAGCTCTGTATGCCATTATAAATATCTAAATATCTCAGCTCTGGAAGGGTCTAGAGCCTCCATTTTTGCACTCAGGTCTAAGTCCCATGGCCCTCTATCAGAATCCAGAGTTTCAAGAAGATTGGAGAAACTTATTTTTTCGCACAAAAAAAAAACATAAGGGGTACCACTGTCGTTTTTTTTTTCAGGTCAAAATTTTGATTTTCTTGAAACTCTGGATTCTGATAGAGGGCCATGGGACTTAGATCTGAGTGCAAAAATGGAGGCTCTAGACCCTTCCAGAGCTGAGATATTGAGATCTCACGTAGCATTTATGCCATTGTAAATATCTCAATATCTCAGCTCTGTATGCCATTATAAATATCTAAATATCTCAGCTCTGGAAGGGTCTAGAGCCTCCATTTTTGCACTCAGGTCTAAGTCCCATGGCCCTCTATCAGAATCCAGAGTTTCAAGAAGATTGGAGAAACTTATTTTTCGCACAAAAAAAAAAACATAAGGGGTACCACTGTCGTTTTTTTTTTCGAGGTCAAAATTTTGATTTTCTTGAAACTCTGGATTCTGATAGAGGGCCATGGGACTTAGATCTGAGTGCAAAAATGGAGGCTCTAGACCCTTCCAGAGCTGAGATATTGAGATCTCACGTAGCATTTATGCCATTGTAAATATCTCAATATCTCAGCTCTGTATGCCATTATAAATATCTAAATATCTCAGCTCTGGAAGGGTCTAGAGCCTCCATTTTTGCACTCAGGTCTAAGTCCCATGGCCCTCTATCAGAATCCAGAGTTTCAAGAAGATTGGAGAAACTTATTTTTTCGCACAAAAAAAAAACATAAGGGGTACCACTGTCGTTTTTTTTTTCGAGGTAAAAATTTTGATTTTCTTGAAACTCTGGATTCTGATAGAGGGCCATGGGACTTAGATCTGAGTGCAAAAATGGAGGCTCTAAGACCCTTCCAGAGCTGAGATATTGAGATCTCACGTAGCATTTATGCCATTGTAAATATCTCAATATCTCAGCTCTGTATGCCATTATAAATATCTAAATATCTCAGCTCTGGAAGGGTCTAGAGCCTCCATTTTTGCACTCAGGTCTAAGTCCCATGGCCCTCTATCAGAATCCAGAGTTTCAAGAAGATTGGAGAAACTTATTTTTCGCACACAAAAAAAAACATAAGGGGTACCACTGTCGTTTTTTTTTCGGGTCAAAATTTTGATTTTCTTGAAACTCTGGATTCTGATAGAGGGCCATGGGACTTAGATCTGAGTGCAAAAATGGAGGCTCTAGACCCTTCCAGAGCTGAGATATTGAGATCTCACGTAGCATTTATGCCATTGTAAATATCTCAATATCTCAGCTCTGTATGCCATTATAAATATCTAAATATCTCAGCTCTGGAAGGGTCTAGAGCCTCCATTTTTGCACTCAGGTCTAAGTCCCATGGCCCTCTATCAGAATCCAGAGTTTCAAGAAGATTGGAGAAACTTATTTTTCGCACAAAAAAAAAAAACATAAGGGGTACCACTGTCGTTTTTTTCGGGTCAAAATTTTGATTTTCTTGAAACTCTGGATTCTGATAGAGGGCCATGGGACTTAGATCTGAGTGCAAAAATGGAGGCTCTAGACCCTTCCAGAGCTGAGATATTGAGATCTCACGTAGCATTTATGCCATTGTAAATATCTCAATATCTCAGCTCTGTATGCCATTATAAATATCTAAATATCTCAGCTCTGGAAGGGTCTAGAGCCTCCATTTTTGCACTCAGGTCTAAGTCCCATGGCCCTCTATCAGAATCCAGAGTTTCAAGAAGATTGGAGAAACTTATTTTTTCGCACAAAAAAAAAACATAAGGGGTACCACTGTCGTTTTTTTTTTGAGGATCAAAATTTTGATTTTCTTGAAACTCTGGATTCTGATAGAGGGCCATGGGACTTAGATCTGAGTGCAAAAATGGAGGCTCTAGACCCTTCCAGAGCTGAGATATTGAGATCTCACGTAGCATTTATGCCATTGTAAATATCTCAATATCTCAGCTCTGTATGCCATTATAAATATTCTAAATATCTCAGCTCTGGAAGGGTCTAGAGCCTCCATTTTTGCACTCAGGTCTAAGTCCCATGGCCCTCTATCAGAATCCAGAGTTTCAAGAAAATCGGAGAAACTTATTGTTTCGCACAAAAAAAAACATAAGGGGTACCACTGTCGTTTTTTTTCGGGTCAAAATTTTAGATTTTCTTGAAACTCTGGATTCTGATAGAGGGCCATGTGGACTTAGATCTGAGTGCAAAAATGGAGGCTCTAGACCCTTCCAGAGCTGAGATATTGAGATTTCACGTAGCATTTATGCCATTGTAAATATCTCAATATCTCAGCTCTGTATGCCATTATAAATATCTAAATATCTCAGCTCTGGAAGGGTCTAGAGCCTCCATTTTGCACTCAGATCTAAGTCCCATGGCCCTCTATCAGAATCCAGAGTTTCAAGAAAATCAAAATTTTGACCACAAAAAAAAACATAAGGGGTACCACTGTCGTTTTTTTTTCGGGGTCAAAATTTTGATTTTCTTGAAACTCTGGATTCTGAATAGAGGGCCATGGGACTTAGATCTGAGTGCAAAAATGGAGGCTCTAGACCCTTCCAGAGCTGAGATATTGAGATCTCACGTAGCATTTATGCCATTGTGAATATCTCAATATCTCAGCTCTGTATGCCATTATAAATATCTAAATATCTCAGCTCTGGAAGGGTCTAGAGCCTCCATTTTTGCACTCAGATCTAAGTCCCATGGCCCTCTATCAGAATCCAGAGTTTCAAGAAAATCAGAAATATTTGATCCACAAAAAAAAAACGTAAGGGGTACCACTGTCGTTTTTTTTCGAGGTCAGAAATTTTGATTTTCTTGAAACTCTGGATTCTGATAGAGGGCCATGGGACTTAGATCTGAGTGCAAAAATGGAGGCTCTAGACCCTTCCAGAGCTGAGATATTGAGATTTCACGTAGCATTTATGCCATTGTAAATATCTCAATATCTCAGCTCTGTATGCCATTATAAATATCTAAATATCTCAGCTCTGGAAGGGTCTAGAGCCTCCATTTTTGCACTCAGATCTAAGTCCCATGGCCCTCTATCAGAATCCAGAGTTTCAAGAAAATCAAAATTTTGACCCAAAAAAAAAACGTACAGGGGTACCACTGTCGTTTTTTTTCGAGGATCAAAATTTTGATTTTCTTGAAACTCTGGATTCTGATAGAGGGCCATGGGACTTAGATCTGAGTGCAAAAATGGAGGCTCTAGACCCTTCCAGAGCTGAGATATTGAGATTTCACGTAGCATTTATGCCATTGTAAATATCTCAATATCTCAGCTCTGTATGCCATTATAAATATCTAAATATCTCAGCTCTGGAAGGGTCTAGAGCCTCCATTTTTGCACTCAGATCTAAGTCCCATGGCCCTCTATCAGAATCCAGAGTTTCAAGAAAATCAAAATTTTGACCCGAAAAAAAAAAAACGTAAGGGGTACCACTGTCGTTTTTTTTTCGAGGTCAAAATTTTGATTTTCTTGAAACTCTGGATTCTGATAGAGGGCCATGGGACTTAGATCTGAGTGCAAAAATGGAGGCTCTAGACCCTTTCCAGAGCTGAGATATTGAGATATTTACACGTAGCATTTATGCCATTGTAAATATCTCAGATATCTCAGCTCTGTATGCCATTATAAATATCTAAATATCTCAGCTCTGGAAGGGTCTAGAGCCTCCATTTTTGCACTCAGATCTAAGTCCCATGGCCCTCTATCAGAATCCAGAGTTTCAAGAAAATCAAAATTTTGACCCAAAAAAAAACGACAGTGGTACCCCTTACGTTTTTTTTTTGCGGGTCAAAATTTTGATTTTCTTAAAACTCTGGATTCTGATAGAGGGCCATGGGACTTAGATCTGAGTGCAAAAATGGAGGCTCTAGACCCTTCCAGAGCTGAGTATTTAGATATTTATAATGGCATACAGAGCTGAGATATTGAGATATTTACAATGGCATAAATGCTACGATAAAATCTCAATATCTCAGCTCTGGAAGGTCTAGAGCCTCCATTTTTGCACTCAGATCTAAGTCACATGGCCCTCTATCAGAATCCAGAGTTTCAAGAAAATCAAAATTTTTGACCCAAAAAAAAAAACGACAGTGGTACCCCTTTCGTTTTTTTTTTTCGGGTCAGAAATTTTGATTTTCTTGAAACTCTGGATTGTTGATAGAGGGCCATGTGACTTTGATCTGAGTGCAAAAATGGAGGCTCTAGACCCTTCCAGAGCTGTGATATTGAAATTTCACGTAGCATTTCATGCCATTGTAAATATCTCAATATCTCAGCTCAGAGTTTCAGAGAATCAAAACTTTGACCCGAAAAAAAACGACAGTGGTACCCCTGTCGTTTTTTTTTTCGAGTGCGAAATTTTCGATTTCTCTGAAACTTCTGGATTATGATAGAGGGCCATGGGACTTTAGATCTGAGTGCAAAAATGGAGGCTCTTGGACCCTTCCAGAGCTGAGATATTCAGATAATTATAATGGCATACAGAGCTCGAGATATTGAGATATTTACAAATGGCATAAATGCTCATGAGATCTCAATATCTCAGGTCTGGAAGGGTCTTAGAGCCTCCATTTTTGCACTCAGATCTAAGTCACATGGCCCTCTATCAGAATCCAGAGTTTCAAGAAAATCAAAATTTTGACCCGAAAGAAAACGTAGAGGGGTACCATCTGTGATTTTTTTTCGAGGTGAAAATTTTGATTTTCTTGAAACTCTGGATTCTGATAGAGGGCCATGGGACTTAGATCTGAGTGCAAAAATGGAGGCTCTGAGACCCTTCCCAGAGCTGAGATATTGAAGATACTCACGTAGCATTTATGCCATTGTAAATATCTCAATATCTTCAGCTCTGTATGCCATTATGAATATCTAAATATCTCAGCTCTGGAAGGGTCTAGAGCCTCCATTTTTGCACTCAGATCTAAGTCCCATGGCCCTCTATCAGGAATCCAGAGTTTCAAGAAAATCAAAATTTTGACCCGAAAAAAAAAACGTAAGGGTACCACTGTCGTTTTTTTTTGAGATCAAGATTTAGATTTTCTTGAAACTCTGGATTCTGATAGAGGGCCATGTGGACTTCAGATCTGAGTGCAAAAATGGAGGCTCTAGACCCTTCCAGAGCTGAGAATATTGAGATCTCACGTAGCATTTATGCCATTGTAAATATCTCAATATCTCAGCTCTGTATGCCATTATAAATATCTAAATATCTCAGCTCTGGAAGGGTCTAGAGCCTCCATTTTTGCACTCAGATCTAAGTCCCATGGCCCTCTATCAGAATCCCAGAGTTTCAAGAAAATCAAAATTTTGACCCGAAAAAAAAAAGCGTACAGTGGTACCTGTTACGTTTTTTTTTTTCAGAGGTCAAAATTTTTGATTTCTTGAAACTCTGGATTCTGATAGAGGGCCATGTGGACTTAGATCTCGAGTGCAAAAATGGAGGCTCTAGACCCTTCCAGAGCTGAGATATTGAGAGTCTCACGTAGCATTTATGCCATTGTAAATATCTTCAATATACTCAGCTCTGTATGCCATTATAAATATCTAAATATTCTCAGCTCTGGAAGGGTCTAGAGCCTCCATTTTTGCACTCAGATCTAAGTCCCATGGCCCTCTATCAGAATCCAGAGTTTCAAGAAAATCAAAAATTTTGACCCAAAAAAAACGTAAGGGGTACCACTGTCGTTTTTGTTGGGTCGAAATTTTGATTTTCTTGAAACTCTGGATTCTGATCAGAGGGCCATGTGACTTTAGATCTGAGTGCGAAAATGGAGGCTCTAGACCCTTCCAGAGCTGAGATATTGAGATCTCAGCGTAGCATTTATGCCATTGTAGATATCTCAATATCTCAGCTCTGTATGCCATTATAAATATCTAAATATCTCAGCTCTGGAAGGGTCTAGAGCCTCCATTTTGCACTCAGATCTAAGTCCCATGGCCCTCTATCAGAATCCAGAGTTTTGAGAAGATCAAAATTTTGAGCCCAAAAGAAAACGAAGGTGGTACCACTTTACGGTTTTTTTTCGGTGGTCGAATTTGATTTCTTGAAACTCTGGATTCTGATAGAGGGCCATGTGACTTAGATCTAGTGCAAAGATGGAGGCTCTAGACCCTTCCAGAGCTGAGATATTAGATTTCACGTAGCATTTATGCCATTGTAAATATCTCAATATCTCAGCTCTGTATGCCATTATAAATATCTAAATATCTCAGCTCTGGAAGGGTCTAGAGCCTCCATTTTTGCACTCAGATCTAAGTCCCATGGCCCTCTATCAGAATCCAGAGTTTCAAGAAAATCAAAATTTTGACCCGAAAAAAAAACGTAAGGGGTACCACTGTACGTTTTTTTCGAGGTCAGAAAGTTTGATTTTCTTGAAACTCTGGATTCTGATAGAGGGCCATGGGACTTAGATCTGAGTGCAAAAATGGAGGCTCTAGACCCTTCCAGAGCTGAGATATTGAGATCTCACGTAGCATTTATGCCATTGTAAATATCTCAATATCTCAGCTCTGTATGCCATTATAAATATCTAAATATCTCAGCTCTGGAAGGGTCTAGAGCCTCCATTTTTGCACTCAGATCTAAGTCCCATGGCCCTCTATCAGAATCCAGAGTTTCAAGAAAATCAAAATTTTGACCCGAAAAAAAACGACAGTGGTACCCCTTACGTTTTTTTTTCGAGGTCAAAATTTTGATTTTCTTGAAACTCTGGATTCTGATAGAGGGCCATGGGACTTAGATCTGAGTGCAAAAATGGAGGCTCTAGACCCTTCCAGAGCTGAGATATTTAGATATTTATAATGGCATACAGAGCTGAGTATTGAGATATTTACAATGGCATAAATGCTACGTGAGATCTCAATATCTCAGCTCTGGAAGGGTCTAGAGCCTCCATTTTTGCACTCAGATCTAAGTCCCATGGCCCTCTATCAGAATCCAGAGTTTCAAGAAAATCAAAATTTTGACCCGAAAAAAAAACGACAGTGGTACCCCTTGATTTTTTTTTCGGGTCAAAATTTTGATTTTCTTGAAACTCTGGATTCTGATAGAGGGCCATGGGACTTAGATCTGAGTGCAAAAATGGAGGCTCTAGACCCTTCCAGAGCTGAGATATTTAGATATTTATAATGGCATACAGAGCTGAGATATTGAGATATTTACAATGGCATAAATGCTACGTGAGATCTCAATATCTCAGCTCTGGAAGGGTCTGAGAGCCTCCATTTTTGCACTCAGATCTAAGTCCCATGGCCCTCTATCAGAATCCAGAGTTTCAAGAAAATAGAAATTTTGACCCGAAAAAAAACGACAGTGGTACCCCTTACGTTTTTTTTTTCGGGTCAAAATTTTGATTTTCTTGAAACTCTGGATTCTGATAGAGGGCCATGGGACTTAGATCTGAGTGCAAAAATGGAGGCTCTAGACCCTTCCAGAGCTGAGATATTTAGATATTTATAATGGCATACAGAGCTGAGATATTGAGATATTTACAATGGCATAAATGCTACGTGAAATCTCAATATCTCAGCTCTGGAAGGGTCTTGAGGCCTCCATTTTTGCACTCAGATCTAAGTCCCATGGCCCTCTATCAGAATCCAGAGTTTCAAGAAAATCAAAATTTTGACCCAAAAAAAAAACGACAGTGGTACCCCTTGAGTTTTTTTTTTCGGGTCAAAATTTTGATTTTCTTGAAACTCTGGATTCTGATAGAGGGCCATGGGACTTAGATCTGAGTGCAAAAATGGAGGCTCTAGACCCTTCCAGAGCTGAGTATTTAGATATTTATAATGGCATACAGAGCTGAGATATTGAGATATTTACAATGGCATAAATGCTACGTGAAATCTCAATATCTCAGCTCTGGAAGGTCTAGAGCCTCCATTTTTGCACTCAGATCTAAGTCACATGGCCCTCTATCAGGAATCCAGAGTTTCAGAGAAATCAAAATTTTGACCCGAAAAAAAAACGACAGTGGTACCCCTGTACGTTTTTTTTCGGGTCAAAATTTTGATTTTCTTGAAACTCTGGATTCTGATAGAGGGCCATGGGACTTAGATCTGAGTGCAAAAATGGAGGCTCTAGACCCTTCCAGAGCTGAGATATTTAGATATTTATAATGGCATACAGAGCTGAGATATTGAGATATTTACAATGGCATAAATGCTACGTGAAATCTCAATATCTCAGCTCTGGAAGGTCTAGAGCCTCCATTTTTGCACTCAGATCTAAGTCACATGGCCCTCTATCAGAATCCAGAGTTTCAAGAAAATCAAAATTTTGACCCGAAAAAAAAAACGACAGTGGTACCCCTTACGTTTTTTTTTCGGGGTCAAAATTTTGATTTTCTTGAAACTCTGGATTCTGATAGAGGGCCATGGGACTTAGATCTGAGTGCAAAAATGGAGGCTCTAGACCCTTCCCAGAGCTGAGATATTTAGATATTTATAATGGCATACAGAGCTGAGATATTGAGATATTTACAATGGCATAAATGCTACGTGAAATCTCAATATCTCAGCTCTGGAAGGTCTAGAGCCTCCATTTTTGCACTCAGATCTAAGTCACATGGCCCTCTATCAGAATCCAGAGTTTCAAGAAAATCAAAATTTTGACCCAAAAAAAAACGACAGTGGTACCCCTGTCGTTTTTTTTCGGGTGAGAAATTTTGATTTTCTTGAAACTCTGGATTCTGATAGAGGGCCATGGGACTTAGATCTGAGTGCAAAAATGGAGGCTCTAGACCCTTCCCAGAGCTGAGTATTTAGATATTTATAATGGCATACAGAGCTGAGATATTGAGATATTTACAATGGCATAAATGCTACGTGAAATCTCAATATCTCAGCTCTGGAAGGTCTGAGCCTCCATTTTTGCACTCAGATCTAAGTCACATGGCCCTCTATCAGAATCCAGAGTTTCAAGAAAATCAAAATTTTGACCCAAAAAAAAACGTACAGTGGTACCCCTTCGTTTTTTTTCGAGGTCAAAATTTTGATTTTCTTGAAACTCTGGATTCTGATAGAGGGCCATGTGACTTAGATCTGAGTGCAAAAATGGAGGCTCTAGACCCTTCCAGAGCTGAGATATTGAGATTTCACGATAGCATTTATGCCATTGTAAATATCTCAATATCTCGAGCTCTGTATGCCATTATAAATATCTCAAATATCTCAGCTCTGGAAGGGTCTAGAGCCTCCATTTTTGCACTCAGATCTAAGTCCCATGGCCCTCTATCAGAATCCAGAGTTTCAAGAAAATCAAAATTTTGACCCGAAAAAAAAACGTAAGGGGTACCACTTCGTTTTTTTTTTTCGAGGTCAAAATTTTGATTTTCTTGAAACTCTGGATTCTGATAGAGGGCCATGGGACTTTAGATCTGAGTGCAAAAATGGAGGCTCTAGACCCTTCCAGAGCTGAGATATTTAGATATTTATAATGGCATACAGAGCTGAGATATTGAGATATTTACAATGGCATAAATGCTACGTGAAATCTCAATATCTCAGCTCTGGAAGGTCTAGAGCCTCCATTTTTGCACTCAGATCTAAGTCACATGGCCCTCTATCAGAATCCAGAGTTTCAAGAAAATCAAAATTTTGACCCGAAAAAAAAACGTAAGGGGTACCACTGTACGTTTTTTTTTCGGGGTCAAAATTTTGATTTTCTTGAAACTCTGGATTCTGATAGAGGGCCATGGGACTTAGATCTGAGTGCAAAAATGGAGGCTCTAGACCCTTCCAGAGCTGAGATATTGAGATTTCACGTAGCATTTATGCCATTGTAAATATCTCAATATCTCAGCTCTGTATGCCATTATAAATATCTAAATATCTCAGCTCTGGAAGGGTCTAGAGCCTCCATTTTTGCACTCAGATCGTAAGTCCCATGGCCCTCTATCAGGAATCCAGAGTTTCAAGAAAATCAAAATTTTGACCCAAAAAAAAAAAAACGACAGTGGTACCCCTTCCGGTTTTTTTTTTGCGGGTGAGAAAGTTTTGATTTTCTTGAAACTCTGGATTCTGATAGAGGGCCATGGGACTTAGATCTGAGTGCAAAAATGGAGGCTCTAGACCCTTCCAGAGCTGAGATATTTAGATATTTATAATGGCATACAGAGCTGAGATATTGAGATATTTACAATGGCATAAATGCTCACATAAGATCTCAATATCTCAGCTCTGGAAGGTCTGAGGCCTCCATTTTGCACTCAGATCTAAGTCCCATGGCCCTCTATCAGAATCCAGAGTTTCAGGAAAATAGAAATTTTGACCCAAAAAAAAAAAACGACAGTGGTACCCCTTCGTTTTTTTTTCGGGTCAAAATTTTAGATTTTCTTGAAACTCTGGATTCTGATAGAGGGCCATGGGACTTAGATCTGAGTGCAAAAATGGAGGCTCTAGACCCTTCCAGAGCTGAGATATTTAGATATTTATAATGGCATTACAGAGCTTGAGATATTGAGATATCTACAATGGCATAAATGCTACAGTGAAATCTCAATATCTCAGCTCTGGAAGGGTCTAGAGCCTCCATTTTTGCACTCAGATCTAAGTCCCATGGCCCTCTATCAGAATCCAGAGTTTCAAGAAAATCAAAATTTTGACCCGAAAAAAAAACGACAGTGGTACCCCTTACGGTTTTTTTTTCGAGGTCAAAATTTTGATTTTCTTGAAACTCTGGATTCTGATAGAGGGCCATGGGACTTAGATCTGAGTGCAAAAATGGAGGCTCTAGACCCTTCCAGAGCTGAGATATTGAGATATTTATAATGGCATACAGAGCTGAGATATTGAGATATTTACAATGGCATAAATGCTACGTGAAATCTCAATATCTCAGCTCTGGAAGGGTCTGAGCCTCCATTTTTGCACTCAGATCTAAGTCCCATGGCCCTCTATCAGAATCCAGAGTTTCAAGAAAATCAAAATTTTGACCCGAAAAAAAACGACAGTGGTACCCCTTACGATTTTTTTTCGGGTCAAAATTTTGATTTTCTTGAAACTCTGGATTCTGATAGAGGGCCATGGGACTTAGATCTGAGTGCAAAAATGGAGGCTCTAGACCCTTCCAGAGCTGAGATATTTAGATATTTATAATGGCATACAGAGCTGAGATATTGAGAATATTTACAATGGCATAAATGCTACGTGAAATCTCAATATCTCAGCTCTGGAAGGTGTGAGCCTCCATTTTTGCACTCAGATCTAAGTCCCATGGCCCTCTATCAGAATCCAGAGTTTCAAGAAAATCAAAATTTTGACCCGAAAAAAAACGACAGTGGTACCCCTTACGTTTTTTTTCGGGTCAAAATTTTGATTTTCTTGAAACTCTGGATTCTGATAGAGGGCCATGGGACTTAGATCTGAGTGCAAAAATGGAGGCTCTAGACCCTTCCAGAGCTGAGATATTGAGATATTCACAATGGCATACATGACATTGTAAATATCTCAGATATTTACAATGGCTATGTATGCTATTATAAATATCTAAATATCTCAGCTCTGGAAGGGTCTAGAGCCTCCATTTTTGCACTCAGATCTAAGTCCCATGGCCCTCTATCAGAATCCAGAGTTTCAAGAAAATCAAAATTTTGACCCAAAAAAAAAACGACAGTGGTACCCCTTCGTTTTTTTTTCGGGTCAAAATTTTGATTTTCTTGAAACTCTGGATTCTGATAGAGGGCCATGGGACTTAGATCTGAGTGCAAAAATGGAGGCTCTAGACCCTTCCAGAGCTGAGATATTGAGATTTCACGTAGCATTTATGCCATTGTAAATATCTCAATATCTCAGCTCTGTATGCCATTATAAATATCTAAATATCTCAGCTCTGGAAGGGTCTAGAGCCTCCATTTTTGCACTCAGATCTAAGTCCCATGGCCCTCTATCAGAATCCAGAGTTTCAAGAAAATCAAAATTTTGACCCAAAAAAAACGACAGTGGTACCCCTTACGTTTTTTTTCGGGTCAAAATTTTGATTTTCTTGAAACTCTGGATTCTGATAGAGGGCCATGGGACTTAGATCTGAGTGCAAAAATGGAGGCTCTAGACCCTTCCAGAGCTGAGATATTTAGATATTTATAATGGCATACAGAGCTTGAGATATTGAGATATTTACAATGGCATAAATGCTACGTGAAATCTCAATATCTCAGCTCTGGAAGGTCTGAGAGCCTCCATTTTTGCACTCAGATCTAAGTCCCATGGCCCTCTATCAGAATCCAGAGTTTCAAGAAAATCAAAATTTTGACCCGAAAAAAAAAACGACAGTGGGTACCACTGTTACGTTTTTTTTCGGGTCAAAATTTTGATTTTCTTGAAACTCTGGATTCTGATAGAGGGCCATGGGACTTAGATCTGAGTGCAAAAATGGAGGCTCTAGACCCTTCCAGAGCTGAGATATTGAGATTTACACGTGGCATTTATGCCATTGTAAATATCTCAATATCTCAGCTGCTGTATGCCATTATAAATATCTAAATATCTCAGCTCTGGAAGGGTCTAGAGCCTCCATTTTTGCACTCAGATCTAAGTCCCATGGCCCTCTATCAGAATCCAGAGTTTCAAGAAAATCAAAATTTTGACCCGAAAAAAAAACGACAGTGGTACCCCTTACGTTTTTTTTTCGGGTCAAAATTTTGATTTTCTTGAAACTCTGGATTCTGATAGAGGGCCATGGGACTTAGATCTGAGTGCAAAAATGGAGGCTCTAGACCCTTCCAGAGCTGAGATATTTAGATATTTATAATGGCATACAGAGCTGAGATATTGAGAATATTTACAATGGCATAAATGCTACGTGAAATCTCAATATCTCAGCTCTGGAAGGGTCTAGAGCCTCCATTTTTGCACTCAGATCTAAGTCCCATGGCCCTCTATCAGAATCCAGAGTTTCAAGAGAATGCAAAATTTTGACCCGAAAAAAAAAACGTAAGGGGTACCACTGTACGTTTTTTTTCGGGTCAAAAATTTTGATTTTCTTGAAACTCTGGATTCTGATAGAGGGCCATGGGACTTAGATCTGAGTGCAAAAATGGAGGCTCTAGACCCTTCCAGAGCTGAGATATTGAGATTTCACAGTGGCATTCATGCCAGCTGTAAATATCTCAGATATCTACAATGGCATAAATGCCACTATAAATATCTAAATATCTCAGCTCTGGAAGGGTCTAGAGCCTCCATTTTTGCACTCAGATCTAAGTCCCATGGCCCTCTATCAGAATCCAGAGTTTCAAGAAAAATCAAAATTTTGACCCGAAAAAAAAGCGTAAGGGGTACCACTGTCGTTTTTTTTTTTGGGGTCAGAGTTTTGATTTTCTTGAAAGCTCTGGATTCTGATAGAGGGCCATGGATTCTGAGTGTGAGTGTGGAGATGGAGTCTGAGCCTTCCAGACTGAGTATTTAGATATTTATAATGGGATACTGTAAACTCTATTGAGACTTGAGATGAAGATCCAAATGCAGCTTTATTTCAATAGTCGTACAGGCAGTTAAACGAGCAAACAGGACGAATGAAAAATACACGGTGGGAATCCAGAACAGGCAGAGGTCAGGGCAGGCAGCGATGATGAAATCCAAGAACAATTGCAAAGTCAAAAAAAAACCGAAACAAAAGTAAGAAGCTAAAAATGCAAACGAACAGTACGGACGGGTTACGACAAACATTGAATGTGAACTTAAGGTATATATAGACAGACTAACGGGATGAGCACAGGTGAATGCAATCAGTGAATGAGGTACCAGTGAATGTGATGCAGTGATGATGTGGGGTGCGGGCAGTGGACTTTTTCTGGGAATTGTGAGTTCTAGTGAAACAAACACTCTGAGTATGAGTGCCCTCTCAGTAACTCTCAAGGGGCACTCCACCTGGGTGACCCGTTACATCGCCCCACCCCAAAGAGCGGCTTCCAGACTAGAAAACAGTCCAGGAGGGAGGTGGAGCGAGGCGGATCTGGGGGAGGGATGGAGGGGGCCAGGTCCGTGGAGCGGAAAAGGACCTCAGACTGCGGCAGAATGGATGGCCAGGGCAGAAGGACCTGGAGACCAGGCGAGAGCAGCTCTGGAATTCGATGGGCAAGCAGGTTGCGGGCGAACCAGGGCGGAGAGCAGGATCACGGCGACCATGGCGGTGGAGAGACCCTCGGGTGGCTCGCGGCGCTGCCTCTGGAGCCCCTCGGGGCGGCACGGCGGTGAAGCCCTCGGCGAGCCCGGGCGGTGAAGACCCTCGGCGGCAGGGCGGTGAAGCCCTCTCGGGACCAGAGCCGGCTCGGGAACAGACACGCTCCGGACAAGACACGGCTGGGACAGACACTGGAACAGAAAAGGTCACAAGGAAAGACAAACACAGACACAAAACACTGGCTCGGGAGCAGACTCTTGCGATCGGCCATCTTGTCCGGAGACACTGGATTTGCCATCTTTCCGGAGACACTGGATCGAGCATCTCTTCCGGAGACACTGGATCGCCATCTCTCCGGGGGCACTGATCGGCCATCTTGGAGACCTGGATTGGCTTGTCCGGAGACACTGATCGGCTTGTCCGGAGACACTGGATCGGCCATCTTAGCAATACATTAACC
>JAQIUQ010007697.1:132500-253884 GCA_030378365.1 Hybognathus amarus | reverse complement strand
GTCTTAGGGCTCCAATCATGAAACCTGGGCACTCTACCCCTTTAAAACAACACAGTATTCAGAACTAAACAGATAAGCTATCAGAGCGCTGTCAATAACACTCACCCCCCGAGAATGGCCAGGAAAGGCCTCTGTGGTTTCTCAAGGGCCATGGCGAGAGTCCCAGCTCCTTCTTCATCAGAAACCCAGCCACAGGTATTCACTCCAACCATGGAGCTGGAGCTGAGACATTAGACATGAAGACATGTCTCATGTTGATGGTTTTCAGACTAAACACAAAGCGAGTTTTAATTTCCCATCACGGTTTAGTGTAATGGAGTACCGATGAGCTCTGTGGCTGCAGTTCCAAAGGCGTCGTTGACGGAAACGTCACCCAGCTTGGACAGGGAGGCTCGGAAAGAATCGATTCTCTCCCTGACTTGCTTTGGTCTGAAAAAATAAATCAAAATCATTTACAAGACATTTGATGCCACCTGAAAGAATAAATAAACAAATTCCAGATTAAAATTGAACTGTGGCAAACAAATTCATTCAAATTGCACCTGCTATTTGACTGTTAAAGGAGTAGTTCACTTTAAAAACTTTTGCTGTATAATTTACTTACCCCATGTCATCCAAGATGTCCATGTCTTTCTCTTCTTCAGTCTGAAAAGAAATTAAGGTTTTTGATGAAAACATTCCAGGATATTTTCTCCATATAGTGGACTTCAATGGGAACCAAATGGTTCAAGGTCCAAAAGACAGTTCCAGTGCAAACTACAAACTGTTCAAAGGGCTTTAAAAATCACTTCAGATCACGAATAAGGGTCTCATCAAGCGAAAGTTCGATCGCTCATTTAATAAATAATAAGAAAAATTGAGTTCTATAAGCTCAAAATGCTCGCCTTGCTCTGTTCTTCTTGCATGAGCTGTCTCGTGACTCTCCTGTTCTAGCCGTTCATCAAAATAAACTAATCTTTTTCCAAGCATTTGGTTCATTCAACGAACAAATTCAACGAATTGAACTCGGGAAAAGTATTCATTCATTTTTGATGAACACAGTTTGAACAGGAGAGTCACGAATGCTCATCACAGCTTATAAAACTGAATTTTTTTATTTTTTTATTATTAATAGTGAATCGTTTCACTTAGATAAGACCCTTATTCATCGTCTGGAATCGTTTAAAGCCCTTTGAAGCTGCACTGAAACCGTCTTTTGGATCTGAGCCCTTGTTCCCATTGAAGTCCATTATATGGAGTAAAATCCTGGAATATTTATCAAAAACCTTAATTTCTTTTCAACTGAAGAAAGAATAAAATGGACATCTTGGATGACATGGGGGTGAGTAAATTATCAGCAAAAAAAAAAAAGAAGCAAATTAACTCTGACAGTAGGTGGCACTTATAAAAAAGAAATCCCTTGCTTACCTCAGTGCGCAAAAGCAGCACTGTGGAATTTTCCCTTTACGAAGCGAAGTAATCAAACAGAATTTATGCGTTTTAAAACCTTTAGATTTTGTGCAAATACAAGAAATCAGGTTACAGATTCTTCTCCACCATTCACTGTCACTTAGTGAAATAATATGTTTGTGAGCGCCACCAAGTCGTAGCTTTATGCAACAGTGCCTCTGTGCACATGACCAAGCGCAAATTCTGATTGGTTGACCTAGTTCGTGTGATAGAAAAGGCATTTGAAACCACTCTTCATAAAACAAATTGCTGCAAAAACAGTAACTTCATTTACATTTTTATTTCACTGAATATTTATCTTTGTGTGAACAGCCTTTAGTCCAGTTTCCTCTTGGGAAATTCATTCATTGTCTTTATATTTTATCAACATTATTTATTTAATCACATTTTGGGGAGCTTTTGGGCTGGAAATCCAGCCAATCTGGCAACACTGCTTTTCAATGTTATGTGAAATCAATGTAAACCAACAAAAACGGAGAACTTACAGTTGCGTTTGCATAGTAAACTGGAGGAAGTATTTTAAACCCAGTTACAGATGGACCCTTCTATGAAGACCAACATGCCATGTGATCACATTACTGCCATCCACATGCATTCACAGTTCATAACTTCTAAACTACTGTGAATGAAAGGTTACACAGGAGAACGAGGAGTTCTCGCCAGCAAGAGACATGGCAGTTTCTCTTTCTTTTGGTCTCCTCTCTTTCTCGTCTCCTCTTCCCTGCATGCATTCCAGCCAGGGCTTCGAGGACCAGAAAAGACACATGATCACATATGACCTTCCAACAAATGTCAACAGGTCAGCTGAGTACAGACGACCCTTATTCATCATCTGGCGTCATTTAAAGCCCTTTGAAGCTAAACTGAAACTGTCTTTTGGACCTTGAACCGTTTGGTTCCCATTGAAGTCCATTATATGGAGAAAAATCCTGGAATGTTTTCATCAAAAACCTTAATTTCTTTTCGACTGAAGGAAAGAAAGACGTGGATATCTTGGATGACATGGGGGCGAGTAAATTATCAGCAAAAGTTTTTTTTTAAAGTGAACTACTCCTTTAAGTGTGTGGCATTTCAGGCCAGAGATCCTACTGTATGAGCACATTTTAAGTCTGTATCTGGCATTTAATTCAACGTAAACCCTTGTGGCTTCTTTGCTGATCGCCAGTCAAAGAAAGGAAAGACTAAGAACCTCATCTATCACATTCATTATAGTTTTTACGAGCATTTAAACAATCTTTTTATTGCCTTTCTTTAACATTCGACCACATGACTGTTTCCACTATGAACACAATCGATCGAATTAGTTTATCAAAATGGTAACACTTTATTTGAAGGGTGTGCATAAGACTGACACCTTCATAACCATGACATGTGTATTGAATATGAAGTAGGGTTTATGACAACTGTCATAAAGTGTCTTTTGCTCAATAATGACATTCTGAATCCAAATATGACATTGTTTAAGATGTCTTTGTTATGACATCTTGACATAAACCAATATATCATAACCTGTCAGTGTCTTTGTCATGACAACTTGACATTAAATTGAGTTAAACTGTCTTATGGTTTGACATTGGCTGTCATGAGGCATTATAACCATGTCATGAATATTTTTCTCTACCTCATCTTCTGATCCATTCGACCAAAACGCATCTCAATACCAGGTGTAATAGGGCCTAAGATGACCAAGCACTTTTTACCTGCAGAGCCACTGACATACGCTGCACTGACCTTGTTCCCCGATGCATCTTTGCCCTTGCCCTCCTCGGCCACATGGAAACGCAGGTTCTCCAGCAAAATGACAGAACCGGCAGGTGGGTCTGCACAGGCTTTCTCCACATCTGGACCCACACAGTCCTTCAGGAACTGAACGTCTCTTTAAAGGCAAATTAAACAGCAAGGTTGGTGGCGGAATACTAAGCTGCATACTAAGTATGCATTGGTTACTATTAATACAATTAATAGTAGAGACAATTTATATAGACACTTTTATATTATATATACAATTTATTTATATTATATAGACACTTTTATATTATATAGACTATTTATATAGACACTTTTTTTACTATTAAGATGACGCTTCTACCATACATTTCTGATGTTTATGCAGTGCAACTATTCATCAGTGCTGTTAAGCATATGTAGCTTGAAGGTTTACATTATCTCTAACTGATGGTGTAATGTGTAGGTTAGGAAGTCTATATTGAGCTCTCCTACTTTCCCAGCAGGCTCTTGAGTTCTGCGGCCACAGGCTCCAGAGAGTACTTGTTTGGCATGGGGACTCCATCAGGCCGGCCCAAGTGGCTCATCAGGACTACGGCTTTGGCCCCATTATCTAAACAGTGCTGAATTGATGGAACTGCAGCCTTCGATTCTCTAAGGAGAGCATATATAATATTAGTTACAAATACTGTAGCACAAGGCCAACGTGTGTTATTCAACTGTGAGTCAGGTCTATATACAACATATCACTTAAAGCAAATGTAGTTGTCAAACTAAGCATTACAAATACTGCTGACATTCTATAAACAAACATTTAATGAGTAATCTTAATATTTTGCAAGAAAATATAGACATCAATAAGTGAATGATTATATATAACAAATATTTTAGAAGCAACAAAGCTGTAAGAATTTAAGGTAAAAACATCATGCAGTTGATGGTTTGAGCACATGAACAGCATTATAGTGAATTCAATGAGATACGAAATAAACATTATTGGTTAAGAATGCAACAAGTATATCAGCAATATCCATCTCACCTCTGGTTATTTGTTATCGTCTTGTCTTTCATGGGGACGTTGAAGTCAACCCTATTGGAAGAGAGAAAAATAAAATGGATCTAAACTAATTTAGCAACATATGGAATGCTTACATTTATTATTTTTAAATAAGTAGGTTCCAGAAAGGGTCAGAAAGCTCTCAGATTTCATCACAAACATATATTTGTTTAATTTCCAAAGGTCTTTGAAATGACATGAGGGCGAGCAAATAATATAATTTTCCATTTTTGGGTTATATATAAATATAGCTATAAAACTTTGTTTGTTTTTGCATGTTCAGATGCGAATTACATACTATTTGACAGCACTATGTATAGCTATTATCTCTAGTAATTTGTTATGCATTTGATTGTGTATGAATAAATGAGGATTGCACGTTGACATTAATGAACGACATTCCAGACAGAAACAACTAAACCTGGATCACTGAGAGCTGTATACTAGGAGTGCACATTGCTGCACGTTCACATTGTCTCCATGACTACAGTGAATTACGTAACACTGTAAAGCCCCCCCTTACAGCAGTGAGATATATGCATTCAGGCCAGGATACAGAACAGCGAATGCTGTACTGTAATATTTGCAATTTAACATTTGATAATATTAAAGCAGTTCTCAATATTAGACAATATTAAAGCTGGATCCTGCCAGCGGATGTTGTAGGACCACGTGCAACTGCTGAATATATTGTGACGCCCTCAACATGGCTGGCAATAACTGATTCAATAAGTGCTAATATTTTATCATGTGGGTAACGTTATTTATATAAAGGTGAAAAATGTTAAATAAAGCGGCAGACAGTGGGCAGGGCAGGTTGTCTGTCGAATTGCTGGCAGGACATTTGACTGTGTGTGTTCAGAATACCAAAGGTAATTTATGCTAACAGCTGCTGAGATATGTGAACGTCGTTTAGCGGAATAAATTATAAACAATCTTCACTTGTGTACATAAGAAATTACCTAACATGCGTGAGTGACAGGACTATAACAAACAAGTAAGAACACGCCACTAAATGCATGGTGCTTACTGGTGTAAACCCGCCAGCCCACGTTCAAAATATCTAATAAAACAGTATGTAATGTGAAAACGTTCTGGTTGTCGGTATGGTACAGAAATAAAGTGACGGAGGCTCCATGGCCATTTGACATTTGTAACGTTAACTGGGTGGTGTCATTTCACCAAGGAATTTTAAAGCCTTTATGGACAAAAGTGTGAGGAGATTAAAGATTTTAATTTAATTTTAAAACAACCGAGTTAGGACTGATATTAAATGATGCGCACGCGCTAGTTTTCGGTATATCTGCCATTCTGCACGTAATGTATAAAACGTGACGCGTGACAGATGCACTTCCGGTTATCAATGATTGAAGTTTCATTCGCATAACCTTGCCAAAAATCAAAGCTTAAAATGTAAAGTTTAAAAACAAGAAAGCATTTTGCCGATTAAAAGAAGATCACTGTGTTAATACATCGTCAGTGAATGATATAATAACGGAATGTGCCGATTACAATACACGCTTACCTCATGATAACGCGCTTTCCTTTTACATCCACCTTGTCCAAAGTGAGTTTGTTTGACAGAGACATTCTGGCTGTATATTTGCAGAAAAACTCTCTTTAACCGGTGTGCTGCAGTGCTGGTTCAGTTCCCGAGTAGAGAGAGTGACCTTAGCTTGATGCTGATGCACACAGTGTGGGCGGGTCTACATCGAGGTATGCGCTTCTAAATCCAGCGCTCATTGGATACCCTTGCTGTCAATCAATCATCAACTGAGCACCTACGTATTGCAATAATGCTGCCCCCTATCTATAGAACCTACCCTCTTGAATTAAGACTACACAGTTGAATAGTGAAATAGGTTTTACTACAGTGTTGTGCCAGTTCATACTTAAAAAGAACTAGAAGTTCAGTTCACATATCTAAAAATGAACTAGTTCATGTTCATTAGTTAATTTTTTTTTAAGATAGGCCACTATCTTACTATCTAACTCAATAGAACCTCTTTACTATCCATTACCAGCTGCAAATCACTGCCACTTCAAAACTAATCAAAATTATTGTACCAATAAACAAGAGACAATTATTATAACCAGGAGAAAAATAATGTTGAGATAGAGAATATATTTACCCCTTAAATGTGTAATCATGATTTGTAAAAGTTGGAAACTTTTATTTATTAGCCAGCATGAACCAAATTACCCAGGACTTTAAAAAAAAGATATATTCAGGTTCAAGGGAAAAGATCAGTCTACTGACAAAGATCCATCATATTCTGAACGGCAGTCCAAAGTAGTCATGTAGTGTCAAATTAGCTTGGGCTTACCCTGCTCAATGTGCAATACTCAACCAACACATTTTCACTCCTTCAAAAGGAAGTAAACAGTGAGTAAACCATGAACATTTCATTTACATTCATTTATAATAAAACAATCTTCCTGATTATATTTGTCTAAAGAAATTGAACAGCTGAACAACTTGACCTTACCCTGCTCAATGTGAAATACTGGACCAACACATTCTAGCATCCTCAAAAGACAGTAAACAATGACAATGCCATTTACATTCATTTTCTAACTTTTTTCCTGACTTATTTTTGTCCAAAGGAATTGAATAGCTCTGAAAACTGAAAATTATACAGCATATAGCTCTAATAACCCCCCCCCCCCATTTATTATTAATAATAATAATAAAAAATCGCTCAATAGAATTAAAACATAAATATATAATAATAATTAAATTGTGTTAAAAATATAAAACACACCAATGAAAAACTGAAACAACTAGACTAAGCAATAAATGTGTTCAACTGAAATAATTGCTATAAAATACATGTTTTCTTTTAGTAGCCATTGCAAATGCAAAAAACTGTAAATGTACAGCAGTTTAAATGAATAAATTTCTGGCAAATAAAAAGTATCTTTTTATTTTTTATTTTTTTTTTCAACTAAGATGAGGTTCTGATTAAGGCTACACTGTAAAACTATGAATTATGTATATAAAAAAGAATCTATAAACAAAAGTAAACTCAATTAGCAAGTTAAACATTTTACATTTAATAATTTGACAATGCATGTAATTTTTCTGTAAAATACAAGTCCTATGTATGAATTAGGCAACCAAAGTATTGATAGTGTTTTTCAACCCACCACAATTTAAAGGTAAAAGCAGTAAAAAGATGCAGATTATAGTAACATAGTTATTTTTCTGTGTGTGTGTGTGGTGTGTGTGTGTGTATGTATTTGCCCTACCCCAGATCAATTCGTTGAGCTTAGATATGCAAAAAACATTCACACACAGTTCAAAGACTAAGCATTTGACAGAGTTTTTATTTTGTGTTAATATTCATTTTAAAATTAATGTAACTGGCTAGTAAATTTTCATTCCTATTACATTAGCAGGATACTTGCTACAGTCCTCCTCCTTTCAACATTTAAATAAAAAATAAGTTTAATATTTTAATTAAAATTTTTTGGTATGTTTTACAAAGTAATTAATTGCCTCTTCCATCTAGGGGTTTCTATGAGACGCATGCTGTCCTCCTGTGTTTTCCAGCTGGCAAATCCCTACACATTCTCCTGCTAGTGAAAAAAAAAGAGTTAATATCACTAAAAAGCTTATGAAATTCTCTCAGTGCTAAAAGATATACAATTTTATTTATTTATTTTTATTTACCAAGCATGGGTCCTTGCACAGGCGATTTATACGATAGTTCTCATACAACACATAGTGAGTGGTGTGTTTCAGGTCCTGCATGTTTGTGCGGATCAGACATGTTCCTCAGATGCACAAAATCACTGTGAGATGGATTCTCAACTGTTGGAGAGAGTGTTACATACAGAATACACACCATATACAACCTCTCTGCAATTTTCCAAGATTTTTGAGTATAAAAAATGTGGTCTCTTAATATGGTAAAAAGAGCAGCGTAATCCTTCAGTTTCTTCCAAACATTTAATACAGATTCTATTTTTGAGTGATCTATTCCACTTATCTTAAATGTTACCTCGAGTATAAATGTAACATCTGGTGGTGCGAGTGAACATACCTTCTACAATCCCCCATGGATAGTCACGGGCTCGAACTCTTCTGCCATCTCTCTCGACTACTGTATTACTCCCAATAACAGCAAAGGGAATACTTCTCTATAAGAAGATATGGAAACATTGTAGAGCTGTCACAAAAGAATTATAAAAAAAATAACAAAAGCCAACAAGCTTAACCCTTGTGAAAAACTAACCTTACTTGTATTAATTGAATGTCAAAGTATATAAATTTTTAAAAACTGTACTTGCAGATAATATAATACTAAGGAAATTACACTAAAGAGAGTACACTTTCATGACACACACTTTTAGAAAGTGTCAACACTTTATATATTGATGTGTTGACTAACACATTAAAGAACTGTTGTGTATTATATTACATTTAATGGAGATATATTTTAAATGTATTAAATTGTAACTTCATCATTACAAATGTGTAATAAAAAATATATTTAAATACATGACACAAGTTTCAATAGAAATGACGATTAATGTATATTTTAGTTTACTATAAATGCTTGTGTTTAAAAGTACATTTCACCATATTTCAAAAACAATAGAATTATGTTACATATGAAGATGGACTTAAGTCCTATAGTTAAGTAGGTCAAAGTTAAACTAATTGCACTTAATACACATTGAAACTATAATATATGCTATCGGTTAAAAGTTTAAGTTCGGTAAGTTTTTATGTTTTAAAAGAAGTCTCTTCTGCTCACCAAGGCTGCAATTTACAAAATACACAAAAAATACACAAAAAAACAGTAATATTGTGAAATATTATGACAATTTAAAATGATTTTTTTATGTTAATATATATTAAAATGTAATTTATTCCTCTGAAAAAAGCTGAATTTTCAGCATCATTACTCCAGTCTTCAGTCTTCCTTCACAAATCACTCTAATATGATGATTTTATGCTCCAAAAACATTTATGATTATTATCCATGTTGAAAACAGTTTTTTACATTTTTATTTCAGGATTCTTTGATGAATAGAAAGTTCAAAAGAACAGCTTTTATCTGAAATGGAAAGCTTTTGTTACATTAAACACTACCCTTTAAAAAGTTTGGGGTCAGTAAGAATTTGTATTTTATTTTTGGGGGAAATAAATAAGAAATCAATACTTCTATTCATCAAGGATGAGTTACATTGATCAAAAGTTACAGTAAAGACATTTATAATGTTAGAAAAGATTCTAATTAAATAAATGCTGTTCTTTGAACTTTCTATTCATCAAAGAATCCTGAAATAAAAATGTAAAAAACTGTTTTTTGAGCATAAAAGCATCATATTAGAGTGATTTGTGAAGGATCATGTGACACTGAAGACTGGAGTAATGATGCTGAAAATTCAGCTTTTTTTCAGAGGAATAAATTACATTTTAATATATTATTTAATATAATATATTAACATAAAAAAGTCATTTTAAATTGTCATAATATTTCACAATATTACTGTGTTTTTTGTGTATTTTTTATCAAAAAATTGCAGCCTTGGTGAGCAGAAGAAACTTCTTATAAAAACATAAAAAATCTTACTGTGTCGGAAAACATTCCATTCAATTCACACTTGACTATTTTAAAGTATGTTTTTTTTTCATAATAAAAACTCTTTTTTTGTGTGCCCTTCTTTTTCACAGGGAAAGAATTCACTTCTTTTAGCAAAAGCAAAATCTGTGACTTTTTCCAAAAGAAAATAATATAGTGACCTGTAGTGCTGACCTTTACCTCTAGATCCTTCCGCCTGAACGGATCATTATTATGATCACAATCTGGGACCTGGAAGATCTTGATTTTGTATTGGTCAATTTCTCTCAAAATCTATGGAGACAAATGCAATACATTACAGATTGCAGATCTGGTGGTAGCTGAACAAAACATGATACACTTTTTGAAACATCCATGTAGGCTTTCCCAGATTTCCAGTACATGTTAATTCTCACCTTGGCTTTCATATTGCGTGTCTCTTTTGGAGTGAGACTGTCTGCTTTGGCCAGCACAGGCACGATGTTGACCTTCTGATCCAGGGCCTTCATGAAGCTCACATCTATTGGTTTGAGACTGAGACAACCCAAATGACATCACTCACTTCAGACTATATGTGTATGGTTACTGAAATCCTGAGATTGTAAAAACCTATGTTGAGAAGATGTCTTACCCATGGCCATGAGGTGAGATGAAGTACAAGCAGCAGTGCACTCTGTTGTCCCTTATGTTTTTACGGTTCAGCCCGATCTCATCTCTGCGGTATGTCTCTCATCTGCTGGTCTACATAACGAACTGCAGCCTTCCAGCTGTAACCAAAACCAACGAATGTGTACCAATTCCTGTTAAAGGTTGTATCAGCGATTGTGGGTGACGTGTTTGAAGCGAGATAACAAACAAAGCAAGCTAGCTCGCCCCTCCCTGGTGTTTTGTGCATCATGAAAAACTCACACTGATATTCGTAGAGCTATCAAAGCTTAGTCGAGCTTCACTCATATTTTTTAAAGAATTATATTTTCACACACAGTTCACATACAATATTCGAACAAGTTCAACATAAACAAAAACTGACTGAGTGCAACTTTAACACTTAAGTACCTTTCATTATTATTAATGGCATCTCCAAAACCAGGGGTGTCGATGACAGTGAGCCTTAGATTTACTCCCTCTTCAACAATGTCTACGGCGCTCTTCGTTATTGACACTGTCCGAGCTATCTTCTCTGTGAGAAATCAGAAATGGATGCATTTCACAACAGATCTTCTCTGCATGACTTTTGGATGCCTTGTCTTTAAGTAATTCAGCACTGCTTTCATAAGTAGAATTAATACAATTGTTGAATAATGTTAAGTGTACCTGAAACATCAGGCACGCATCTGTCCGTATAGAGGTTTGTGAGGAAAAGGCTGTTGACAAGAGTGGATTTGCCTAAGCCAGACTCACCTGAAGATAAAATTATTTATTTTATATAAATTAGTTCATAAAACGTTCAAATTCAGTCCATTAACTGTAAAGAATTTTACATTGTTACGGAAAAATCCAAATAAATTATTTGAAACTTTCTAAAGAATCCTGAAAAAAACAAGTTTTAATGTTTAAATATTTCAAACGTAATAATAAAAATTGTTTCTTTAACAGCAATTGATTTCTGAAGGATCATGTGACACTGAAGACTGGTCAAAATCGGTATAATTTGTGTTTTGCTTACCAACAACCATCAGATTGAACACAAATCCTTTTTTCACTGCTTTCTGTCGGACTTGGTTCGGCAGTGTCACAACGCCAACATATTCCTGGGAGGGACAATACAAAATAATCTGTCTTTTTTAAAAAGTGTAATAATATTTCACAATATTACTGTTTTTTTTTTTTTTTACTGTATTTTTGATAAAATAAGACACTTTGGCCATACCTCAGAGGAGTCATGCGGGTCAAAGCGGCCCTGTGGACTCTTGTGTCTAAGAGGTGATTTGTCATCAATGGGAAGAGTCTTTTGTTCATGAGAAGATGAGGATGAGTAGAATGTGTCAGATGAAAGGGTACATTTATCTTTGTCCTCCGCTTGAGTGGAGTCAAGTAAAGAAGTGTTCGGATCCCTGGGGAGACTCTCCATTCCAGAGTCATCCAGCGCCATGTCCAGCGCTAGGGAAAACTAGCAGAAAGGCAGATCAATTGAATGTGGTGATTGACAGTTTACACTGAGTATGTTCTTCTTTTAAAGCTTTTTATGCAATAGAATGACCTACCTCCCCAACTAAGGCAGATATTCATTGTAAGATGACGTGGCATGGGAAATAGAGACAATAATAATAAAAATTGTTAATAATTTCCTTGAGAACACTAACTATTCTCTATAACAACAGCAATTTGCTGTAAGATTAAAGAACATTTATTTGAATCACAAACATAAACATTGACAGTTGCCTATTGATACCTTGAACATTGATGTTGTCAATCTGTAAAACCGTCTGGACGTTTAATAGACACTGTGAACAGATGCTGTTAGACTTTACTGTTTTTATGTTTGTGGTAATATGATAGATACAGTGATTACAATTAGCTAACCTCTTATTTTCCCTTCAAGTTCATAACCTTCTGACTAAATCAAAACTCAGTGATACATCAGTTAGAAATACATGTAGGCTAATGTGAAACTTAATGTTTTACTGTATATCTGGCTATATATATATATCTGGCTATATATATATATATATATATATATATATATATATATATATATATATATATATATATATATATATATATATATATAATTTATTTTTTTCAAGATTGGTTTGGTAATGAAGTATATCAACCTGATAATAGTATCACCGGTTAAAAATCAACATAACGTTAACTGATTTTTTTTATAACGAAAGGTTAAATGTGGAAGGGACATCATAATGAATTATTATATTCATGGACACAAGTAGGCTAACGTCCTGATTGTACTTTTGCCGTCTTCGCGTGCTATGCTATCGGAATTATCGTAAACTAACGTTAGCTTCCTGGTTTAAGATAATTGAATCATAGCTAAACGTCATCTCGTCTCAAGTCAAAATTTAATGCGAAATTGCGAAGAACTCGAAATCAGGACTTTATAAGTGGGAAGTAGGAATTTCCGATAGCACGTGTGAAGGCAGTAAAAATTTATGATTTAATAAAGTTTTAGTTACAAAAAAAGTTTTTTTGCCTTTAGCTTATTATATGTATCGCCAGTTTTACCACAAATACCACGGTTAAACTAACGTTATGGTTGGTATAAGTTAGCAATTAGCAAAACCATGTTAATTGTCGTAGGTCCCGTCAACCAAACAACTCAACTCGTTACAAATAGCGTTACAGTTCAAAACAACAGTTCAAAACTACAGTTTATCGTCTGTAAAATGTGTCCAATGTGTAAAATAATTGTAAATTTATGAAATAATTGTATTATTTCCTACTTGTAAAGGAGCATCTGTTTAGCTGACCGAAATGAACCGTTAAACCGCCGACTCAAATGAAATCAAATGAAAACATGACATTTATTCGTTCCGACGTGGAGTTTCAGTTTCTGACACGTGTACAATTCGGCATATAGTTACATATATGGAAAAAAAATATATATATAAAATAAAATGAGATGTACAATCGTACTTAGAAACATAAACAAAGGCAATTAAAGTAGATTGCTAAATATCCTTGTGCTAATCTTACATTTATAATACTGTTCTCAAGAACAAAGCACCTTTGTGTCTGAGATCAAATTATTGCAGCAGATTGTACAACCAATAGCTTGTAAAACATATGCAGTGACCCCAATATGTATTTGGAGACTTAAGTCCCCCGTGGTGAAAATCAAGGTTTTACTATTGTTTGTCTATCAGTCTATGTGATGTTTTATATGCTTTAAGACAAACCATGTGTAAACGCATAAGTTAGCACCATTGCAGAGTATTTTTTCCTTAAATCTGCCGTGAACTAAAGACTGTCTCCAAAACACGGTTTGAATTCGCTGGTGTTTCTGACATCACAAACTAGCTACCTTATAATCGTCGTCAACGAATGGATCTCCGATAAATATGTCATTTTGGTGATCTACCGATTGATGATTGACTACAGGGGGACTTTAAAATGTATGAATGTCGTTGCTTTACACAGGAAAACATAATATCAAATGACATTTTATTCTAATTATTATACCACAAATACTTTTCAAGCAAAACATTTCACAAAAATAAGTTTTAAATGATAAAATAGATATTCTCTTCAAAATTAAGACAAAACGAGTAAAAGGCGTTGCAAAAAAAAAGGCTCATAAAAGTGAATTCACTGAGAGAAACATGTAATGGCATTCATATTTGTAAATAACAGTCTGAGAATTTGAAAATCATTACATGAAAATACTGTTGTCTGCTATATAAGCATGTCAAGTCTTAGCTTCGGCCTAAGGCTGAGTTGTCCGTCTGTTTAGAGTGAATCCATAAGTTTGTTTTGGCTGGCTGTGTTTCTCCCAGAATGCTTGGCAGATCTTATCCAGTTCCGACATCAGAGGAACTCTCATCTCCAAGTGCATATGCAGGTTCTCCAGCCACTCCTCTAATTTGGCAAAAATGGGACTATAGAAAAAAATACAAAGAAAATGCAACGTTTCAGCAAGTAAATTTTTGTTTGTAGTAGGGTTATGTAGATAAGTAACGTGACAATCACCGTTTTTCAGCCTCCAAGGCACAACACAGAACTGCAATGGGAAAGAAAGCTTCAGGACATTCTTTGAAACAGAAGCGCTCCAGGAATTCATTCACATTCAATCCAAACTCCTGCGTACGAGGGAGGTAATCCGGATCGGCATACACTCTTCCGATAATCTGTGATGGGGAATATACATACATTTTAAATTATAGGCCTATTTTTTTTTATCAAAATGATGAATAAAAGTAGGGGAAATATACAAGTCTACCTCACAAAGCACAATCCCGAATGAGAAAATGTCAACGTGTTCATCGTAGACTTTTCCTGCGCGTAAGAAATACTATTATTATGTCGGCCTACAAAAAAAAGTCACACTTAAAGGGATAGTTTTAACTTACCTTAAGGGCATCCAAGATGTAGGTGTCTTTGTTTCCGCAGTAGTTTTAATTTTGATATTTTTAGGTCAAACCGTTCTTGTCTGTCAGTCATATAATGGAGGTCTATGGTCACCACCTCAAAGAGCATGCACAGAGAAGTCCAAATTAAACATGATTTAATGACTCGTAAATGTAAGAACACATTGATGGCCTAAGATACCAAACGAGCGGTTTGTGTGAGAAAACAAACAGTATTTATATCTATGAGTACTTACATTTATGAGTCATTAAATCATGTTTAATTTGGACTTCTCTGTGCATGCTCTTTGAGGTGGTGACCATAGACCTCCATTATATGACTGACAGACAAGAACGGTTTGACCTAAAAATATCAAAATTGAAACTACTGCGGAAACAAAGACACCTGCATCTTGGATGCACTTGAGGTAAGCTAAAACATAGCAAAAAATTATTTCAAAGTGAACTATCCCTTTAAATGATGTAATTTCTACCCTGTCCATCTTATCACTTTGATAACTGATTCATTCGGCTTACCTTGGATCATTTCTGGTGCCATCCAGTAGGGGTTCCCCACCACCGTATACCGCTTTTTACGACCAAGCTTGTTCAATTTGGACATTAATCCAGGAGAGGACTTCTTCTCTTCCTTCACAAGCTGGGCCAAACCAAAGTCGGCAACAACCACTGTCTGGTTCTGTGAGGAAAACTAGTACAGTCACATAATACAGTTTGTTTGAAGACATGCTCTAGTTTATGAGTATTAACATATATTCTGACCTCTCAAACAAAGCAGTTGTGCGAGTTTAGATCCCGATGGATGATATTCATTGAATGTAGGTAAGCCTGTATTGGACAGAGGGAGCAAATTAATGTATAGACAGATACATTATATATATAGATATAGCAAATAGCTTTCATATTTGGATGCTTACTAAACTTAAGCTTCAGATTTGTATTTCAAGTCAAGACATGTATTCACATTAAAAGAAATAAGGCATACACTCTTAGAAGAAATGGTTCTTAGAACCAGAAATGGTTCCATCCCCCGATTCATATATGGAACTCCAAAATGGTTCTATATAGAACCATTTTGTTTTGTAAAAGGTTCTATTGGCCAGTATGGAACCCCAGGGGTCTATATAGAACCCAGAGGAACCCTTTTTTAAAGAGTGTATAAAACCTTTTAAGGGTTCCAAATATGTAGCGCTGATAGAACCTTTTAAGGTTCTATATAGAACCTTTTTCTTCTAAGAGTGTAGGGCGCAAGATAGAAGTAATGCCACGATAAGATTTCTTTTCTTTCACTGCTTGTACATTTAAAACTCAATATTTTCCTCACATTTGATCTCTACTATTCTGCAAACACTCATCGCTCTTCATTACGTACCATTCCAGCGGCAATGTCCTTGGCGTAGCTCACTCTAAGTTTCCAAGGGTGATCCCAGTCCTAAATTATGACACATAAATGAGTTTACTCACTCAGAACCACAAGAAAATGCTTTTTGGCTTGTAATATATGGACTTCATGCAAAGAAAGATTCTGATCAAACCATCTTCTGGATGGTGTCCCTCAGCGTTCCTCCCTGCACATACTCAGAGATCAGGTTCAGCCGTTTGTCTTTGTAGAGAATGCCGATGAATTTTAAGACATTCAGGATGTTCCAGGCATCTCATGACTTTGACCTGGAGCCAAGGACGTTTTTATTAGAAAACGATCAATTTGATGTTTGTGTGTCTGAGAAAGTAAAAACTACAACGAACCTCTTTCAGGAATGTCTTCTGAGTCTCATTCGTCAAACTGAAGAAGTTCCTTAATCACCATGACCTCACCTGTTTCCAAATGTGTCACCTGACAACCCAAAGGAAGCAATGTTTTGTATTTTGGTAATAGTTTGTAATCTCAAATGTATTGGTCAGCTCATTTACCTTTATAGCTTGTCCAAAACAGCCTTTTCCCAAAACTTCACCATATATTAGGTCAGAGGGTCGGAAGTATACGTTGCGTTTTGTCCAAAGCGTCAAAACGCAGAGACTCTGATCGATTGATGTCTCTTCTATGGGAAAGAAGTGCAGCGTGACGTTGCGAGCATGGAGCTTTATCAATGCTGCAGCTGCGCCTGTAGAGGAAGACAAGAAAATGAACAATATCAGAGACACAAATATGACCTTTTTTTAATATTAAGCAAAACATCTTTTGATGCTAAACTACGATTTTGATCTACATAGGGAGAATTATAATGGGAAATATATATCATTTAGTTATTCCTAGAACAAAACCTGCTATGGTGGGGTTTTAAAAGCAGGGAATCTGAAGTCATTTTTAGTCATGCTATCCAGCAAAAATCTCTAAACACCCTTTAAAAATAGCCTACATGAAAAGCAAAAATATTTAAAGGGATAGTTAAGCCAAAAACTCATCCTCATGTCATTCCAAACCCCTTCGAAACACAAATTTTAATATTTTTTAATGAAACCTGAGAGTTTTCTGTCCCTTCATTTAAATTCCATTTAATCAAAACTTAGAAGATCTAAAAAAATGTAGGTTTAATGCAAGGGATATGATCACTTTATATGATGAACTGTTACATTCAGGCTTTTATTTACATTCAAACAATGAGCGACACACATACAGTGCTGTGAATAAGTGTTGGCACCCATGCTAAAGTTGCCTAAAAGAGGAATAAAAAATCATCTTTTGGATATTGATCTTAATGCCTTAATTAGATAAAATGAGGCAAATTTTTTGTGAATGAATAATGTATCATGAATAAATAAATAAATGTTTTTCCTTAAAATACAGGGTGCATAAGTCAGTGCCCCCTATGTTAAATTCCATAGAGTCAGGCAGATTTTTATTTTTAAAAGCCAGTTATTTCATGGATCCAGGATAATATGCATCCTGATAAAGTTCCCTTGGCCTTTGAAATTCAAATAGACCCACATCATCACACACCATTCACCATACCTAGAGATTGGCATGGTTTTACTTTCAGTTAGCCTAATAGCTGGTTCGATTTGCAATTGAAAGCATGCTATCTTACTGGAAAGTACAACCATGCCAATCTCTAGGCATGGTGAATGGTGTGTGATGATGTGGGTATATTCAATTCCAAAGGCCAGGGAACTTTATCAGGATGCATATTATCTCTGGATCCATGAAAATAACTGGCTTTTAAAAATAAAAATCTGCCTGACTCTATGAGAATTTAACATAGGGGCACTGACTTATGCACCCTGTATTTTAAGGAAAAACATTTATTTATTTATGATACATTATTCATTCACAAAGAAAATTTGTGTCCTTAAAGGTTGGAGTTTTCCTCATTTTTCTAATTAAGGCATTAAGATCAATATCCAAAGGATGATTTTTTTATTCCTTTTTTAGGCAACTTTAGCATGGGTGCCAACACTTATTCACAGCACTGTAGCTACATAGAGTACATCACATATGCAAAACACAGAAGCTCAATGTACGTGCATCTGTGTGTGATGCACAAGAACCAATGAGGTTTTTCAAGTGCTTTGACGCATGCATGAGCTTCCATGTTTACCATATGTGATGTGCTTTGGTGAACGCACAACAAGCTCCTGGATTAACATCTTTGTTGATCCTGGCCTGGAACGACTTTTCAATCAACCAATCAGATTTGAGGGAAAAGTTGACAGTTTATGCCAAGTTTAGGCTTAAAATCAGGGTTAGGTGCTTCTATATCAGTTTCAAGGCCCTTGCACATTCGCGTCTGAGATTTTCTGCACATTAAAAAATAAATACGACCTCACGTTTATGTCAACGACGCTTGCACACTGCCTCCGAAACTTTCGTTCATCATAAAAATAAAATCGAAGACGTGTTCAATTTCTCTGGTTTTTGCATCTGGTAGCAATCAGTTTGAATGGTGTTTTGACAATTTAGAGCCATTGAAATCACGAATACGAAAAAACACCTTGACAATTTTCGGACTCAGTGTGCAAGGGACATTATTCACGTATATTTCCCTCTGATTTAGAGAGATAACTTATGGTTTGGGTTAGTTTTAAGGGTAGGGATATGGTCAGGACAAATCTTCGGATGGGAACGTTGTTCCAGGATGAATAAAATATGTTGACCCAGAACAGGAACATGACTCGCAAAATCATGGTGAATAATGTACTTGATGGATGTGTTTTTAATTGTGGATAAAAGCCTAAATTTAACTGTTTATCACATAAAGCGAATGTATCTCTTTAAAAGACTTGGATTAAACGGATTGATTCATATCAATTTATTTTATCTGTATGACCTTTTTTGTATCTTCTTAGTTTTGGGCAACAGGACTTGTAATAGAAGGACAGAAACCTCACTGAAAATATCATAATATGTGTTTGGATGATTAACCAAACTCTTATGGGTTTGGAATGACACGAGTAAATGATGGCAGATTTAGTTTTTGGGTGAACTATCCCCAATAAGATATTGAGCGTTCTTTTCAAAGAATATATCATACATTATTTGTGCTCCACTGGCAATTTTTTTCATGTTTTAAGTGTAATTTTTAAAAAGTGTAAATAACAAAACACTGGGGAAAATAAAAACAATTAATTCAGGATGCATTTTGCCTCTCAAAAAAATTATTTGGCATAGATGTTTAGATATTTTTACCTGAAAGCAAGAAAAAAATTATTATTAGAAAAAATCTGAATAATTCGTACAGAATATTTGTGCGTATCGAGAGCTTATTCGTCTGCTGCTGGGAATGGGAAATAAACCTAGTTTTCCAGGCTTGTCCAGTTCTTCTCCCAGCATGCCCGATAGGTCTTCCTGTTTTGTGAGGTTTTTAGGGTCATGTTCAATCGTGATTTGCAGCCAATGCTCTGTGTCATGAATCACCAGATCTATCTGTTAAAAATCAAGACATAAAAGCAATAATGTTGAAATGAGATGCGTCATGCACATTATCTGTATTTTCGTCTTATCTCTAGTCACTGGACCGACCTCATCTGAGTGGAATGTTCTGGACAGAGATTCCATTGATCTCCAGAATCCTGTCTCCAACATGGATCAAGGGCTTAACCTCCGGACTCAGGTTATGCAAGTCCAGCCTGTCTCACGTGGAAATATGTTTGGGAAGGATAACATGAATATTTATTGAATATAGGCATGTTATCTTTAGCTAAAACAATGACTCACTGAGATACGGTGATCAAATGGTCTGCATCGTTCTTCTCCACAGTGAAGGATAAACCTTGCCTTTCTGCAGAGGGAGGAAATGACATCGATGTCACTGTATGAGGAAACGGTGAACATTTTGCTGGCGAATGCTGTGTTGAAACCGTCTGGTAATGACACTTTCCACTAAGAGAGAATAAAAAAGAGACATAGATCATAAACCAGACAAAACAAATCAGAAATCCTTTGACAAATATGATGTGACAAAAAACCAACCAGTATAAATTGGTATAATCCACTAGGGAGAAAGAATCGCCATCTCCAATGATTTTTCCGCAGCTTTCACAGAGAAAACACTCGGGATGGTATTTATACTTTCCAGCCACCTGCAGACATGCAAGGAAAAGGCAAAGTCAGACTATTATGTTCTAATACTCTTGAATTCAGCTGAAACAGCGAGGGAGGTGTTGAGGTGGGACAGGGTGACATCATTCTACAGAAGTGAAGCAGCACAATGACAGGAAGTGAGATTGTGAGTGGGAGGGTTCGCCTCGTCCGCCCTCAAGTCAAAGGAAACACAAAAAATCCAAGCTAATCGCCTCAAGATGCGAGATCAAATTACTGTTGCCGTTCAGAGAGTGAATTGTTGTTTGATTGTGCAATCTTCTAAAAAAAAAATGCATGCATTCCTGAATCCACTGGGTTCACGCCCGGTGATCCAGATCGTTCAAGTAAATTCCATTGCTTTCGGAAAGCAGATTATTCACAGATGTCTTGTTATGCGTAGCGGCTCTCAAACATTTCAATGCATTAGAAGCTGATTTTCTCATTAAAATTGTATATTATTTTAAGCCATCACACATTATAACGTAAAGTGTAAACGTTTAGTGTTATTAAATTATTAGTGCTTTTTAATTAAGCATTAGATGAACACAAAGGTAATCTAAATGTAAAAATAGAGGAAATTAGCATGCACAAATATTCAATATCAGCCAATATCGAACAATAAATAAAATCTATATTTTTAAATTTTTGTAATTGTAAACATTGGAGAATGTTTTACAAGAAAATACTGTTTCAATCTCCTTCAGAATTCATTGTGTTACCTGCTATTTCTTTGTAAATATCTGTGAAATTCACAAAATGGTAAATCCAATGGCAATTTCTTTTTAGTGTATATGGTATCAATAAACTGTTCATCGAGTGGATTTTTACTTAAGGGTAAAAGTAATCTGATAATTTACTCACCCCATGTCATCCAAGTATGTCCATGTCTTTCTTTTCTTTGGTTCGAAAAGAAATTAAGGTTTTTGATGAAAACATTCCAGGATTTTTCTCCATATAATGGACTTCAATGGGGTCTAAATGGTTCACGGTCCAAATGAGAGTTTCAGTGCAAACTGTTCAAAGGGCTTTAAACATCACTTCCAGACGACTGAATAAGGGCTTATCAAGCGAAAACGATCACTCATTTAAAAAATAAATAACAAAGTTTAAGTTTTATAAGTCTAAATGCTCGCCTTGCTCTGTTCTGTGATGAGCGTTCGTGACTGTCCCCATTCAAACTCGTTCATCTAAATGAATCAAATCCTTTTTCGAGTCATTTCATCGTTGAATGAACGAAATGACTTGGAAAAAGATTTGTTTATTTCGAGTGAACGAGTTCGAACAGGAGAGTCACAAATACGTGACACAATGCGTGATTTGTGTATAAAGTATATTTTTATTTAATTTTTAAATGACCGATCGTTTCGCTAGATAAGACCCTTATTCATGCACTGAAACTGACATTTGGACCTTGAACCGTTTGGTTCCCATTGAAGTCCATTATATGGAGAAAAATCCTGGAATGTTTTCATCAAAAACCTTAATTTCTTTTCAACTGAAGAAAGAAAGACATGGACATCTTGGATGACATGGGGGTGAGTAAATTATCAGCAACCAATCCTTTAACTATCAGTTCCACCTCTAATGACATATTTCTAATGTTTATGAATTTCATGATCAGTGTAAGGTCTAGCTTCTTACCATAATGAGACCGGTGGTGATAGACTCTGAGCAGCCGTGGCACTGCTCCCCAAATCGTGAACAGTAATCTTTCTTACAGAAGAACTGTCCATCTCTTTCATAGTACCAGTGCGCAAGAACAGAATTACATTCACAACACCTAAGAAAAGGGAGAGAAAAAATTAAAATTATATATACATAGTTCTGTCATGATGACTCTCGAAGTGTTTGGCATGGTAATGGATATGACAATGTTGATATAGACACTGTATAGATATGACACTGTTGAGAGCAAGTAAGACATGCTGCTCCTGTACAATATAGCGCACATGCATATAATAAGCAGATTGAGTTAAGGGCCAATCAGCTTGCCCCAGAGATTCATGCTCTTAAAGGATTAGTTCACTTTTGAAAAAAGCTTTTGCTGATAATTTACTCACCCCATGTCATCGAAGATGTCCATGTCTTTCTTTCTTCAGTCGAAAAGAAATTAAGGTTTTTGATGAAAACATTCCAGGATTTTCTCCATATAATGGACTTCAATGGGAACCAAACGGTTCAAGGTCCAAAAGACAGTTTCAGTGCAGCTTCAAAGGGCTTTAAACGATTCCAGACGATGAATAAGGGTCTTATCAAGCGAAACAATCGCTCATTTAATAAATAAATAACAAAGTTTAAGTTTTATAAGCTCAAATGGTCGCCGTGCTCTGTACTTACTGATGCACGTTCGTGCTCCTGTTGGAACAAATGAATCGAATCTTTTTCCAAGTCAATTCATTCGCTGAATGAACCAAATGACTCGGGAAAAAGATTAATTCATTTTGATGAACGAGTTCGAACAGGGAGTCACGAACGCGCAGTTTCAGTTTGCACTGAAACTCTCATTTGGACCTTGAACCGTTTGGATCCCATTGAAGTCCATTATATGAAGAAAAATCCTGGAATGTTTTCATCAAAAACCTTAATTTCTTTTCCGACTGAAGAAAGAAAGACATGGACATCTTGGATGACATGGGGGTGAGTAAATTATCAGCAAAAGTTTTTTTTTAAAGTGAACTACTCCTTTAATGTTATGCAAGTATGTGTGTGCTATCACACTTTGTGCTTATTTAAAGATCAATTTCTCATTTATTCTGTGTCACACATTATCGTTTGGATTCAACTATGCTAACCCTGAGTTGAATAAATAAATAAAATGCTAGAGCGAATTCGGGGCTTTTCCTCTCTTACAACATCTGAGCAGGATGCCTGTCATGTGTTCCACAGCCGGTGGTTATCTGCTCTTCCATCCTCCCATTCAATAACACACAGCCCTTTAGCGGAAACACATACGCACAAATACACTTGTGTACACACGTAAGCACACACCATGAAGTCTTAAACATAGCAAACGGAGAGCAGAAAAGCAGGAGTGTAAAGTACAGTATTTATGCTCCATAAGTATATTAAAGGGATAGTTCACCAAACTTAAGCTCTTAAGTTGTTCCAAACCTGCATGAATTTTAGGAGGAATGTGGGTAACCAAACAGCTGATGGGCCCAATTGACTTCTATGTTATGGGAAAAAGAAATACTATGGAAGTCAATGGGGCTGATCAACTGTTTGCTTACCTAACTTCTTCAAAATATATTCTTTTGTGTTCAGCAGAACAGAAGAAATAAATTCATACAGGTTTGGAACAACATTTCTTTTACTCATAGGCCTAGTCTCAGACCTTTTGGGCACAAAGTTTTGCAGCATATTATTAATTCATTACTAAAAACTTTCTCATCTCAAATAAACAAGTGGTTTCTGATCAACATTTTGTGTGAATTGTACTTGAACTGGTTTCTTTACAAAGTTTGAGCATCAGTTTGAGTCTCTTCAACAGTCAATTTTAAAAGTTAAGAAAACTTTATAATAAGGATTAATGTGTATTTTAGTTAACATGAACTAACAATTAAAAATACCTTTAAAGCATTTATGTTAATGTTACTGGACCTGAGCTAACATGAACTAACAATTAACATTGCATAACTAATGCTAACAAAGACTTACTGTAACAAATATATTCCTAATTATTAGTTAATGTTAGTTAATGCAATTTTAAAGTTAAATACTTTTCACTTTTAATTGCTCCAGCTCTATTTAATATGGAAACTATTGATTTAATTCAACGTTGCAGATTTCATTCGCTGTAGTCCGACTAGAGAACACTGAACTTTAACAGTATTAGTGGAAAGTAAAAACTAATTTTTTAACTTTTTGTACAAGTTTAACAGTCATTGTTATTGAACAATGCATAAAGTGTAATCATTCCTCTGCATCACTAAATAACCAGATTCTCAGTAGAGAAGTGGGAGTGGACAGAACTGAAGTGAAACAAAGTCTGAATTTGTTTTATGTAAATACATAAACACAAACACAATTGTGCTTTTGTTGAGTGTGTCAAATTGGGCTCAACACAGGTCACAAGACCACAAGATTACAGCACTTCTAGAAATACAGAAAAAAAGTGTTGTATTTCTTATTGCTCTTATTTAAAGAGTACAAGACTCATGTTATCTTGTGAATCTGAAAACAGACTGTTGACAAAGAAGAAGTTCCTGTTTTTGTTTTTAAGAAATGCTCTGAGGGGCATGTAGCAACATCACTAAAACCACAGCTGTGAGTCCATTTTGAAGAAACGAAGGTAAAATACGAGAAAAAGAAATGGAAATTTCAGAGAGAACTTAAACTAGTAGACAAAACGAGTCCAATTTTACCTTTCCTTCCCTCCTCTCCGGCAATACAGGTCCTGACAAGACTTGATCATAGCAGCAGTGGTCGAGCTCGACTAGTCCGTCTGTCAGCCGCTCATTCGGGGGAGGAGTGAAGTGGGAGGAGAGGAAAACACATCTCAAGTTAGTTTTTCTGATATGCATCATTGAGCTAGGGTAGGCTATACGAACACTGTTCTATTTCCTGCCAAGTCTCTAAAAAGAGAGTCAAACCCCTCCCACTCCTCCTGAACTTTAGCCCACCTTCTTCCACTGCTTTGGTCTGCAGAAAGAATACCGTCGGAGGATCGCGTTACCGAGGCGCGTCACCTACTGATGCCCCTCTTATAAAGTTACATGACCTGCGCAGAGACGCGCATTTAAATCCCTCATGAAGAGAGGGTTTGTGTAAATGTATTCATGCGAGAGAAATTGTGAAATGATCTTGTTTTGGAACCACTCGCCACATATTTGTTTTTGGACCACTTGCATCCATGAAGTGGAACCAGCTGAAAGCGAATTTCTTACTACGAAAACTTTACAATAAAGCTCTATTTGTTAGTTAACAGGAACTAAAAATGCAAAACACTTCTAAAGCATTTGTTAAAGGGATAGTTCAACTTTTGGTATGTTTCAGCTTACCTCAAGGGCATCCAAGATGTAGGTGTCTTTGTTTCCACGGTATTTTCAATTTTGGTATTTTTCACACAAACCGCTCGTTTCATGTCTTAGGCCATCAATGTGTACTTACATTTACGAGTCATTAAATCATGTTTAATTTGGACTTCTCTGTGCATGCTCTTTGAGGTGGTGACCCATAGACCTCCATTATATGACTGAAAGACAAAAACGTTTTAAAATTTAGAAAATACTGTGGAAACAAAGACACCTACATCTTGGATGCCCTTGAGGTAAGCTAAAACATATTCAAAAATTAATTTGTGAACTATTCCTTTAACCTCAATTAATGTTAAAGTCGTATCTTTAATGTACCTGAGTTAACATGAACTAAAAATGAACAGTTGCATTTTTGTTAACTAAGACAAATAAATACTGTAACAAATGAATTGCTCATTATCAGTTAAAGGTAGGGTAGGCGATTTGTTCCAGAAGCACTTGTTATACTGATTAAAACTCTCTTCACATCCTGACAGCAATCAGTGGCCTGACTATTAAACATGTACATATTCTGTGGAAGTTACAGGACCAAAAATGTTCTTCCAATCATTGCATTAGGTCCAAATACAATGATACGACGTCTGACCTGCCTGTTGACCTCTGCGCACCCGCTCAACACGTCATCTAGCGCGTTCCTTGAGGCTATGCAGAGTTGTAGACAGACAGTCACCACCTTTTACAGTTTCTCCTGAACAAAAAACAACAAGCTTATCCTGCGTTCATGTCATTTCATTACTGTAATTATGAGATGGCAACAGGTGACATTCTACCGACCTGGATTGATGTGTCTATGTCAACACAATCAACACCTGAAATTAATCTCCAACAGTCATATGGGACAAGTAAAAGCTCTTAAAGTAGTTTATGTTCATTATTATTGTAACGTTATGTGCTTTGAGACATGAGGTAGTTTAACGCCATCTCTCATCTTATGATGCTTTGTGCATAAATGTATTTTAAAGGAGATGTGGCTTTGGAGACGCTCTGAAGGAAGGATGGGCTTGCTCTGAAATTACCTACCCTACCTTTAATGTTATTCAATGAATTAACTAATTGGGACCTTATTGTAAAGTGTTATGAAACAAACTCATATTGTTGTGTTGGTCAAAAAAAGAGGTCATTAATCAGTTGTTTAAAATTTCAAAATAATATGTGACGACTTGCCCCAATAAAAAAATATGTTGTCCAGAGGACACAATTAAACCAATGAGTTCAAATCTGCTTTCATTGCATAGTATATCTAAAAAATATTATTATATATTTTACAATATTAGGATTTTAGTTTTTGTGATAGAACCCACAGAAAACATGCCTTTTCATGTACCCAAAATTAGCCGTAGTGAGTAAACAAACTTTTTTATTTTAGTTTTTTTTTATTAATTTTTAGAAATGTAGATAATGGATAAAAGGCCCAAACAAAATCAAAAATCAAACAAATGTGAACTGGTTGGACTTTCACAGAAGTAACAAGTGCATAAAAGTGAAGAACAAAAGGTAAACAATGCTTTCAGGTCACATTTGAATAGTTGCACTTACAGAAACACAGATAGCCTACATCATTAACAACACACAAACACCAAAATGAGTTAGGTTAAATGCATAGATACTCTTAAAAACCCAACATTTTAATTTAATAAGAGTTATGTTAACACAAACAAACAAAAACGACTGACTGGGGTCGGGATACGAGAAAAGAAACCGCTTCAAGTTCCTGAGGTATCTTTGAAGACAGCTTGTAATCCTCAGTACTTAGATGCTGTCTACTGCAGTAATGACAAGCGTTTTGTTCTTGTAAGACTAAAAAAACATTGCATGCCTAGATCCCATTCCTTTGTGTGACGGACTATACTTTGAAAGACTGAAGATGCTGGAAAAGACTAAATATCCATTCATGAACTCTACAGCTAGAAAGAGATTAGTCTCCCTTTACTTTTTGATACATAGCCAAAAAATGACGCTGCTTCCCCACAGTCAGTTCATCCTGAAATAGCAGCGACACAACCCTAGACGACATGTGTCTGAATGTTTAGCAAGTGTGCAACTGCGGCAAAACCATAAAAGATGCTCAGCTGGAACTGCAGCAGTTTAAGATGGAACATTAAATGGTCAAATGTCTGATTTGTTACTTAAAAAATCATCAAGAAAAGGAAATGTCTAGTGACATAAGTAAATAAGGGAGTTAGACAGTGCAAAAGAGTGCCTTGTGAGGTTCACATCTAATCATATGGCTGAAATATTTTTTTTTAATGCAAATTCAAATCTTTCTCACATATTACATGAGGCACTTTTAAACTGTAAAAAAGTGCATTTGAGATCAGGCAGTAGCACCACTTGTTTATGAGGTCACTTCTATCCGCTGGTTTCTCACTTCCTTCTCCTTCCGCAGTATTTGCCTTGGCATCCTGCGCCCCCTACAGGAAAACACACTGTCACTACTGCCACTGTTCATAACAGTGAGTATTCAAACTACAGTGTTAGTTTAGTATCATTGAGATACCATTTATAATTTCTATGGTCATTCATTCACAGATTTACAGAAATGGAGTCAGAGTTAAGTGTATATGATAATTATTAGGACCATATATGCAGAAAAGCTGATTAAGACACAAAAGTTGTGTTTACGTTTAATTAAAAATGCAAGCTCTAAAAATACAATGCATTAAAATGCAAGCACGGTTTCAATTCAGCAACCTATTTTGTTTCAAATACATTTGTCACTACTTTTCTTCCTCAAGGCAAACTTGCGTGAAACCCATTTTATGGAATAACATGCACTGAAGAGTAATTCTAAATAATCAGACCAGGAATATGTATTATGAAATAAGTAAATGTTGATTTCATTTTGTAAATGGAAATGGAACATGAACAGTAAAACATTAAGATGCACAACTAAAAGTCATTGTATCGACTTCTGCTTACGTACCTCTGTAGCCTCCTGCACCTAGAAAGCCTTGAAGAGCTGCGTATTTGGCTGCTTTTGCTATAAATAGAATCACACATTTAAATGCAATGCAATGCAATACATAGCTGCAAATGGCTGTGGATAATGCACAGGTTTAATTTGATCATGTAAATATTAGCTAACAACACGTTTGCTGTAATAGCAGCAGTGTGTCTTACATTGCTGAGGTGTAAGTGGAGCACTTCCAGTTCCCCCTGCGCCAGTGCCACCATAACCTACAATACATCACGACTTCTCATTAACCACTTACATTGATTATTAAAACGTCACTTATTCACTCTCAGAAAAAAATGTACAAAAGCGGTCAATGGGGCTGTACCTTTTCAAAAGATACACTTTTATACCTTAAGGGTGCATATTGGTACCTTAATGGTAGGCAACATAATAGCACCTACATGTACATATAAAATGTACATATTAGCACCTACATGTATTAGCACCTAAAATGTCAATAATAGCACCAAAAATGTACATAATAGCACCTACATGTACATATTCGCACCTAAAATGTCAATAATAGCACCAAAAATATAAATAATAGTACCTACATGTACATATTAGCACCTAAAATATCAATAATAGCACCTAAAATATACATATTAGCACCTACATGTACATATTAGCACCTAAAATGTACATAATAGCACCTAAAATATACATATTTGCACCGACATGTACATATTAGCACCTAAAATGTCAATAATAGCACCAAAAATATAAATAATAGTACCTACATGTACATATTAGCACCTAAAATATCAATAATAGCACCTAAAATATACATATTAGCACCTACATGTACATATTAGCACCTAAAATGTACATAATAGCACCTAAAATTTTCGTATTAGCACCTAAAATTAATGGACAAAAGTTTACCTTTTGAAAGGTACAACCCCAGTGACGGCTTTTTTGTATCTTTTTTCTAAGAGTGTTTATTTACACACCTTAAAAATGTCGCCCAGGTCACATTTGGATTCAGAAAATGTTGTATAGATCTTTTGAGCGGGTCCAACATGATTTGGTTGGATTTTTTGTTTGTGAGAAATTCAAATCATTAAAGTAAATTTGCTATCACACTCTTACATTTTATAAATGATTTCCTTGGCATAGAAGCGCATGTATTATCTTTCTTTCCACATACACACATGCACTGCTGAATGTCTGTTTATATGCAACCTTGTTGTGCACAAAACAATCATACAAACTCATGACATTTATTCAGAACTGTAATGGAAAATTACTTTTCTTTTTGTTTTGCCCCCGTTTCTTTATTCTCGTTTAAATACTTAGTATAGTTGATGATCATTTTCATCATTTACTCGCCCTAACGTCGTCCCAAACCCATAAGACTTTCGTTCATCTTCAAAAATAATATAAATAATAATAATATAAAAAATAATAATTTAAATACTTCATAAATTAAGATCTTTTAAAATCAGATTTTGTCCCTAAAAGTCCATTCAGTCAACTTTTCATGAACTTTTTTAATTGAAATTGCACTTTATGAATAGAGCAGTTTCATCCAAGTCTTCTGAAGAGACTTTGTGTGATGAACAGATTTATTCACATCTAAAAATGTATATGAAAATGTACACACTAGATCAAACCTCTTTAGTTCTTGTGTGTCGAGCAAGCACATTTGAGCTTTGTTTACCATTTAAATCCATTTATCATAAAAACTAAGTGTGTCTCTTTAGAAGACAGGGGTTTGTACCAACATGAGGGTGAACAAATAAAGATCGATTTTCCTTTTTTGGTCAACTAACTCTTGAATAACATCTATTTTGAATCCTCAGAGTTGGTGGTAAATTTGCCATAATGTCTTCATTACCTGGATAAGGCTGTTGATATCCAGCACCTGGACCTACACCAGTCCCATATCCAGGGACTCCACCTCCTGCAAGATCAACACATTCGACTGTAACTCCGCATCTTGATTCTGTTCTTTCAATGTGCTTCATAAATTTAACTGAAAAGGTGTGGATAAGCCCCATTTTCCTCAAAGAGAATTGAGGAAAGATATAATGCCTCACCTGGCTGATAGCACTGATAACCCGCAAACAAACGCATGTAAATAAAATGCATCCATCTGATGGCAACCAGTCAACACATTTTACATGCAATTTATGCTCATTTAGTTGCTGAGACCAACGAATAATGAATTGACCAAAAAAAAAAATCATGCAATAATTAAAATTAATAAAAGGAAAATGTATTCACACCTATGAAATAAATTATCTCAAACACTGTAAAATGTGATCAGTTGAATTTATTTTTTTTTAAAAAAGAGGAAACCTGTTGCCTTAAAATTGTTACGTAAATAAACCATGCATATTTACAAAAAATTTAAGTCCAAATACCAATAGTTATTTTTAAGTTAACAGATCAGTTTTTTTAGAAGTGACATGATGTATGTATCCTTAACCCGTTTAATACCACATTTTGAGTACATGCATTTTGACTCCCTAACACAAACTTTATGCCCTCTTTGATTTTATGTTGGTTAAGTTAATGAAATATTAGGCTTTATATCTGTAAAAACAGACCTATTTACACATTTAAAACTTAAAATAACAGTAACATATCCGACATATAAGAATGAGATATGGTTAGAATTTACTTCATAACTTTATTACTATTGTTCATGTTTGAAATGTTTGAACTTACAATAAAACAAACACTGGTGTTGGTAAACTCAGTGTAGGCTCATTCATTCATGAAAAACAGAAGCCAGGATATGGAAACCATACACCATTTAGAGGCCAACACTTTAAAAATAATATTAAGTAAAATAAAATATAATGTGGTCTCTGAAAAATTTGAACAGGAAGATATTAACAGAAACTTTACCTCCACCGGTTCCTACTGGGCTTCCAGCACCTCCTCCAAGACCCCCAGCTCCACCTAAACCTCCATAACCTACAACAAAAACAACAAGTGAAGTGAGATCTACATCATCATCATTACCATATCATGGTGTTAAATGTTAAAAAAAAAACAAAAAAAAAACGCTCTACTAACTATAAGTAACTTTGCAACTACGTGTCAATTAACTCTTAGGCTTAGATGTTAGGTTTCGGGTTAGTAGAATAAGTTGGCACGTAGTTGCAAAGTTACTTGTCAATAGAATATCTGTTCAAGCATCAAAATAAAGTGTTATCAGATATAAAGAAGACAGTCTACTAATACTCTAATAACTGCGAGTTGACTTGTAGTTGCAAAGTTAATTACAGTTAGTAGAATGTCTGAGATGCACAATAGAGGAAAAAGTGTTACCTTCAGTACATATGAATATAAACTTCATATGTAATATCAGTTAAAATTATAATCAATTAATTTTCATATCAAAGTGTGCTTGACAAAAGATAAAAACAAAAGTCAAACCTTTCATTTGACATTACTGAAACAGTCATGAAAGTGTATTTTTTTAAGAAAACCTATGTGGCCTTTTATTTCATTTGCATTGTATTATAAGTACAGTTTTTAAATAGATACTTTGAGGATTTGCAGATTTATTCATGGTGAATATAAATTCAGACCCTAAAGCTGATGTAATGATGATGTAATAATAAGTCACAATTATATTAATACTTTTTAAAACAAGAACCTGGGGCTAGTTGCATAAACACAGCTACTAACTTAAGACTCTAGCATGACTAACTAGCAGTTTATTACATCTAATCAGTCTTCCTTTTCGGATTCAAAATACACCAAATCTGCCTTTTTATGTGACTGACTTATAGTTATGACCAGTCTTGAAGAACAAAATTAGATGTTGTTGTTAGACTAGTCTAAGCAGTTTATGCAACCGGCCACTGATTTCCCAGGCTTCCTAGCTCCAGGTCCCAGGCCACCACTGGATATCTGGCATCTATCCAAACTCATATTAGCCACCGATGTGTAGTGAATGCATTTCAAGGTGAACGTGGATATATACTGATATACATTTGCTATGGATATTGTCATTAATTTATAATTACGGCTAACATGCTAATCATAATTGTATCTAATTCCATACAATTCTATAAATGTATTACTCTATTCTACAAAAACATTCAATTAAATTTCCTATTTTTTCCTATTTTCAATGTATATTAAATTGCACGATACCTTCCACCCACTCCAACTCCTCCGCCAACACCTCCTGGTCCAACTCCTTGACCTCCAGCAACTCCTCCTCTTCCAGCTCCACCCAATGTTCCAGTCTCTCCATAGCCTGATCACACATGACAAATTATTATTATTTTTATGATTATGAATTTTGCCTGAAGGATTGGTTATTGCATCATTAAAGTGATCATTTAATGAGTTTTACATACTTTTAGGTGGTTTTAATGCACCAGGACCGATAACCAAGCCCTTAAAAACAAATAAATATTAGAATATTTAAATGTAAAAAATTGTGAGAGAAATACACCATGAAATGTGTAAATACCTCCAAGTCCACCAGCACCACCTGGACCACCACCACAACCTCGGACCACCACCACCGCCCTGACCACCTCCATAACCGCCCGGAACACCACCGGTATCGCCCGGACCACCTCCATGACCGCCCGGACCACCTCCATAACCGCCCTGGACCACCACCTGGCACCGCCCGGAACACCACCGGCACCGCCCGGACCACCTCCATAACCGCCCTGACCACCTCCACAACCACCCGGGACCAATCTCCATAACCGCCCTGACCGACCTCCAGCATAACCACCCGGACCACCTCCACAACCACCTGGACCACCTCCATAGCCACCGGGTGCTGTTCCATGATCCGCCTGTGGGCCTCCAAGCCCACCTAGTGTGCCTGCTGCCCCATAAACTTTGATCAAAGTGATAAAGAGTAATTTAACAGTCTTTTAGTTCAGTGCATATGTATAAATATAACCAAACTGCATTTTCATTAGAAGAATTGTGGAATAGCGAGAATGTTTTCTGAAACCTTTTCCTTGTTTTCCACCCACTGCAGCCCCACTGGGGAACCTGATGCCTGCAAAAAGTAGTAAAAATATAGTTCTCGGCACAAGACTGGTGCATAAAATATTAGGAATATGGTGGCATTTTTGAGTCACCGGCCCCTGGAAGGATCCCACCGGCTCCAAAACTTCCAGCTCCACCATAACCTGCAATAGATTTACCTTTTGTAGATCTTAAGCTTCTAACTGAAGGCCATTTCCCCCCCAAATGTAGATATTTAAGTGTTCATTCATTTTATTTTGTTTAAATTTAGCATTTAATTATTTTTAATATTCCACAATAAAATGTTTGTTGATCTGATCAATGCGTCTGATTACTTCTGCCTGGTTTCTGCGCCCCAAATCCTGTGCCTGCAGCTCCCCCTCCTGGTAGCAGACCACCACCTCCAGGCAGAAGTCCTGCTCCTCCCACTCCAGATGGACCCACTCCACCCACACCTCCAACTCCCAGAGCTCCAGTTCCACCTGGACCACCATAAACTAGAAAAAACATTGATTTTAATAGATTCATCATTTTATAAAAATGCACATAGAGAGCTGGTAAATTACCTTTAGGAGGTTTAACTCCACCTGGTCCTCTCACCAACTCCTCCTGGAACTCCACCAGCTCCTCCCGGAACTCCACCAGCTCCTCCCGGAACTCCACCAGCTCCTCCCGGAACTCCACCAGCTCCTCCCTGGAACTCCACCAGCTCCTCCCGGAACTCCACCAGCTCCTCCCGGAACTCCACCAGCTCCTCCCGGAACTCCACCAGCTCCTCCCGGAACTCCACCAGCTCCTCCCGGAACTCCACCAGCTCCTCCCCGGAACCTCACCAGCTCCTCCCGGAACCCCACCAGCTCCTCCCGGAACCCCACCAGCTCCTCCTCGGAACCCCACCAGCTCCTCCAGGAACTCCACCAACTCCTCCAGGAACTCCACCAGCTCCCCCTGGAACTCCACCAGCTCCCCCTGGAACTCACCAGCTCCTCCTGGACCACTGCCTACACTTCCAGGTCCTCCTTCAATAGTGCCCGGCGTATCTCCACGTCCAGCAATAGCTCCACCTCCAATGCCTGCAGTAAGACAAGAAAAATAAAACTTTTTACAAATAAAAAAGCACCTGCTTGCCCAAAAATACTGAGACAGTAAAGATAAAAGTGGATGCCATGAAGTACCTGGGGGTTTTAGTGGTTTGGCTCCAGGTAATGTTCCACTATCACCAACTCCTAAGGAACAAAATATAGTTATTTGAACAGATTCAGTCACACTTGAACATACATTTACAAATTAACAAAGCATAAATATTTCTTCAAGCAATATTAACCACAGACTTTACTTCCAAATTGACAATCCCGTCAAAAACATAGGAAAATTCTCATTTTAGGACCACTCACTCACTAAACTGACTTGCTAACCTCTGAGTCCCACCTCCTATAGACACATTAGCTGAACAAGTTATTCAGTAAAGTTCCCTCTGTGTCATAAACATGTTATGTGTCTGAAATTTAAATGCAAAATGTTTTTGGATTAAGAAGAAAAAAAAAGCATTCATAGACTACTACAACCGTATGGATGAGACTCTCCACCACTAGAGGGAGATGTAACATTAGCAAATAAAAGTCTGACGATGGAATAAAATGAACATGGCGTAGTTTAATGTTGTGTAAATCAGCTCGAAGAACTCCATAATCTTGAGCTCAGAAATAATCTTGAGCTCAGTGATTACTTGTGAGGTCATTATTTTTAAAGTTATGAAGAAACAGCTGCTATATAGCACACTGACTGACAGCAATATAATATAATTCCACCGTAAATGTAAATATGAAGAGCCTGTTTTACCATCATAAGATTAATTGGCTAAAAAAAATAAAATTATACCATAATTTACTCCAAAACCTGTATGACTTTGATTCTTGTGGTAACCGAAAAGCTGAGATTTTTAAAGAATATTCTGACAAAGCCTCATACAAGTCTCATAAACGTTTTTCATCCAACTCACGGGAAGATCATCATGAGGTAATGTTGACAATTTCCTTTTCTGGGTGAACTATTCCTCCAAAACACAGATTTGTAAGCTTCTAATAGACTTTAACAATACGTGTCGTACGTACACTACCGGTCAAAAGCTTAAGGTCGGTAAGATTTTTTATGTTTTTAAAAGAAGTTCTTCTGCTCACTAAGGCTGCAATTTTTGATAAAAAATACACAACACAGTAATATTGTGAAATATTATGACAATTTAAAATGACTTTTCTATGTTAATATATATTAAAATGTAATTCATTCCTCTGAAAAAAGCTGAATTTTCATCATTACTTTCAGTCTTCAGTGTCACATGATCCTTCACAAATCACTCTAATATGATGATTTTATGCTCCAAAAACATGTATGATTATTATCCATGTTGAAAACAGTTTTTTACATTTTTATTTCAGGATTCTTTGATGAATAGAAAGTTCAAAGAACAGCATTTATTTAATTAGAATCTTTTCTAACATTATAAATGTCTTTACTGTAACTTTTGATCAATGTAACTCATCCTTGATGAATAGAAGTATTGATTTCTTATTTATTTCCCCCAGAAATAAAATACAAATTCTTACTGACCCCAAACTTTTTAAAGGGTAGTGTTTAATGTAACAAAAGCTTTCCATTTCAGATAAAAGCTGTTCTTTTCAACTTTCTATTCATCAAAGAATCCTGAAATAAAAATGTAAACAACTGTTTTCAACATGGATAATAATCATACATGTTTTTGGAGCATAAAATCATCATATTAGAGTGATTTGTGAAGGATCATGTGACACTGAAGACTGGAGTAATGATGCTGAAAATTCAGCTTTTTTTAGAGGAATAAATTACATTTTAATATATATTAACATAAAAAAGTCATTTTAAATTGTCATAATATTTCACAATATTACTGTGTTCTTTGTGTATTTTTTTATCAAAAAAATCGCAGCCTTGGTGAGCAGAAGAGACTTCTTTTAAAAACATAAAAAATCTTACTGATCTTAAACTTTTGACCGGTAGTGTACATTTGCATAGTGGTGAGTGGAAATGTACAAACCTGGCACCAAGTCCATATAATACAGTGACCAAAAATAAATGGAAAAATGCAAAGGATAAGGATGTCTACAAGTTCACTGAACAGGAAGGATCTACCTGGTCTTTCTCTCGGCTAAGATGGGTATTCTTGTCCCAGCAGCTCCATCAAGCCCATCGGCTTCAAAGGGGCCTCCAAGTAACGCCTGAAAAATATTACATACTGCTCAGTTCCTATAATTTTCAGAAAGTTGGAAATCAAACGTAAGGCCATAAAATGTTCCATTGTTCATTAAATACTTATAACACAAGCTCCAATGGACCCACCTGATCCCTCTATTGGTCCTCCAGATTCTAAAATGATCACAAAATAAAACTGGTGGCTAATGGGAATCGCTGCTCGTGTGTTTTTTGTTTTGATTTTTTTTATAATTTCAAAACGACAATAGTTTTTTCCAGATATATGGAAAGGTGGAAAGAAAAAATATATAAATTTTCTTACCAGTCTTAGGAGCTTTTGTTCCACCTGTGTGTTTAACAAAATGTTAAAATTACAATGCAGGAACAAACAAATTAACATACATTATTAACAATATAATTGATAGAAAAACAAGTAATGTCCTTGACCTCCATCACTATGAGTTCCACCATCAGGACTGCCAATTCCTAAACAGGGATCAGATAAGACTGGTAGTATCTTACTAAAGTACATTAAAGAGCATTAATTAATAATTAATAATTGCATTACCTCCATCAGCTCCAGGTTTAGGACCTGCTCCACGATCTGTTCCCCCAGCAGCTGTACTACCTGGAATTGTTGGTCCTCCTGTGATGCCTGGTACCCCTGGATTAGAGTAGTAATATTATATTATATTATACTGGAGAGACGGATTGCTAGATGATATGAGCAAAGCTCACGAACTTACCAAACTTGTCTTGGTTGGTTCCTGAACCTTGTATACCTCCAGCCCCACCTACACCACATGAGATTAAACGCTGAGCATGTACACAAATTCCTCCCTGTATCTATTAAAGGAGTAGTTCACTTTTAAAAAAACTTTTGCTGATAATTTACTCACCCCATGTCATCCAAGATGTCCATGTCTTTCTTTCTTCAGTCGAAACGAAATGAAGGTTTTTGATGAAAACATTTCAGGATTTTCTCTATATAATGGACTTCAATGGGAACCAAACGGTTCAAGGTCCAAAAGACAGTTTCAGTAGCAAACTGTTCAAAGGGCTTTAAACGATTCCAGACGATAAATAAGGGTCTTATCAAGTGAAACGATCTGTCTTTATTTTTTATTATTACAAAGTTTAAGTTTTATAAGCTCAAATGCTCGCCTTGCTCTGTTCTGTTCAATGAACGAATTGACTTGGAAAAAGATTTGTTCATTTTGATGAAGAGTTTGAACAGGAGAGTCAAAAACGTGAGCATTTGAGCTTATAAACGTAGAAAAAAAATTTAAGTGACCGCAATCGTTTCACTTGATAAGACCCTTATTCGTCGTCTGGAATCGTTTAAAGCCCTTTGAAGCTGCACTGAAACTCTCATATGGACCTTGAACCGTTGGTTCCCACTGAAGTCCATTATATGGAGAAAAATCCTGGAATGTTTTAATCAAAAACCTTAATTTCTTTTCAACTGAAGAAAGAAAGACATGGACATCTTGGATGACATGGGGGTGAGTAAATTATCAGCAAAAGTTTTTTTTTAAAAGTGAACTACTCTTTTAACTGTTGTTTAGTTTAGTCAGTGATCACCTCACCAGTTCCAACTCCAGTTCCTGTGGCACCAGTTCCACCAGTTGCTGGTACCGACTCACACCCAATGCACTTCCAACCCCACCAGCTGGTTGTCCTGTTAGATGCAGATGCATGGGTCAAATCTTAGCCTGAATAAATGTGGTATTTTAATTGTGAAAGTTAAGTGTTTTACCATATTTAGGTGGTTTTTGTCCTCCTCTATACCCTTTAGAATGAAAAATAACAAAACAGGAGATTCACCCACTGATGCTAAAACCAATTGATTTAAAACAGTCTCAAGTTTAGTGATCTAGCATTGCACATCTATTTTTTTTAAAACTTTACCTCCATACCCCCCATATCCAACACCAGTCCCAAGCCCTCCAGGCAGAACTGGAAAAAAGTATTCTAAACTTATTCAAACTCAGCATACAAAACAAAATGGTTTGTAAAATGTCTGATAATCTATTCAAGTTTTAGGGTATGTTGTGCTTATCTTAAGGGGATACTCAAACCAAATTATTGAGTATTAAGCGTCCTTACTACGTGATTTAAAGGCATCCCAGACAGAGCGAAGTGTTTTGTGATAAGGAGGAGGAAATATTTGCAATCTCCTGAACACATTCTTATCTCGTGCAGCCAAAGTAGAAGTGGTACAGTCAAAATGCTAATATATGAATCTGTAAGATTCCCGCTTTATTCAACATCACAACAGACATAACTGGATGAAATCCTCAAAGACAGATACAAGAATGATTTCATTTTGATGTCACTTGTGGGAAATCTAATAAAAATGTATTAATAAAATCATGTAAGCATCGAATTACTTGAATTGCCGAAGTTACTGGTTCACAAGTAAACTGCGACATCTAGATTATTTCAATAATCTTAATTTTATGAGTTATCAGCATCCATGTAAACATGCTAATTCTCTAACCCATGTGGTTCTCAACCTGTATATAATTCTTTCTTCTGCAGAAAAAAAGAGATATTTTAAAGAATTTTGAGAACCAAACCATGACTTATTGTATGGAGAAAAAAAAGTTAAAGGGATAGTTCACTTTGAAATAAATTTTTGATATGTTTTAGCTTACTTCAAGGGCATCCAAGATGTAGGTGTCTTTGTTTCGCAGTAGTTTCAATTTTGATATTTTTAGGCTAAAACTTCTTGTCTGTCAGTCATATAATGAGGTCTATGGTCACCACCTCAAAGAGCATGCACAGAGAAGTCCAAATTAAACATGATTTAATAACTCGTAAATGTAAGTACACAATGAGGACTAAGACATCAAACGAGCGGTTTGTGCTGAAACAAACAGTATTTATTTCGTTTCACCTCATTAACACAGCCACAAAGTGCCCGCGCCTTCAGATCACTTGGACGTGGCTGTAGTAACAAGAGGTAAAAACGATATAAATACTGTTTGTTTTCTCACACAAACCGCTCGTTTCGTGTCTTAGGCCATCAATGTGTACTTACATTTACGAGTTATTAAATCATGTTTAATTTGGACTTCTCTGTGCATGCTCTTTGAGGTGGTGACCATAGACCTCCATTATATGACTGACAGACAAGAACGGTTTGACCTAAAAATATCAAAATTCAATCTACTGCGGAAACAGACATTTACAAAATGGATGCCCTTGAGGTAAGATAAAACATACCAAAAATTTATTTCAAGGTGAACTATCCCTTTAACATTTCTAAAATTATCCTTTTTATGTTCCAAAGAAGAAAGAAAGGCAAACAGGTTTTGAATCAACATGACAGTGTGTAAAATTGAGTTTTAATTTTTGGGTGGAGTATCCCTTTAAAGAGAGAAAAAAAACTGTTGCATGTCAAATTGCTTTCACATACCTCCTGCACCTCCTCCCACTCCTGGTATAGCTCCTGCTCCTGCTCCTAACACACCTCCAGAACCAGGTAAACCTGTCAAAATATTCCGGTGTTTAGACTCATTTGTATCATTCATATCAATAAGTTAACATAACATACATTTTAAGCATAACGTAATTATCTAAATATTAGTATTTATTGTACATGAAATATGAATATATATATATATATATATATATATATATGGGAAAAAAAAAAAATGAAAACAATATTTAATAATATTTTTGAATGTATAATAAATGATCAACAGCCACTTGCAAGACATGTGTGAGTGTATGCAGTGCAATTATGTATTTAAACTTGCCATATTTAGCTGCTTTTGATCCAGGTCCATATCCTTTAGGGCATTATGTGTAATAAATGGAAAGATATGTAATCAGATACAGCTTTAATAATACACATTTTCTAAATGCTTTGTAAATTACCCATTTTTCACTCGCTTAAATTACCTCCAGCACCTGTTCCATACCCAGGCCCAAGCCCTCCTCTGCTTCCTGCTCCAACAGCACTACCAGGCAGTCCTGATCCAGCAAATCCAGACCCAGGACCTCCTACAGTCCCTGGACCATAACCTCCTGCTGGACCAGCTCCTACCTGACCCTGCAGACCCAGTCCTGGAGCCCCTCCGCTCCCACCAGGACCTGGGTTAAAACAATTTAAATAAGTGACCAAGTTGTAGAAAAAAAACACTATATCAATACCTGATTTAAAATATCCTACCATATTTAAGAGCCTTTGGTCCACCTGGATAAGCTACATTCAAAGTGAGTAAAGAAATATAGAAATGGAAAATTAACAGAACATCTTAACTGTATGTAATTTAGGCCCAGTTTAACAGACCCAGGATTAGGCCTTAGTTTTATTAAGTAGCTTTTATAAACATGCCTTAGAAAAAAACATTAGTCTGCACCTTGAGACACAACAATGACACTAATATTTTAAGCATATGCCAGCGCAGGTTGCTTCAAGTTAAAACAGCTCAAACATGCATTTTAGTCTGGGACTAGCTTAAAGGAGTAGTTCACTTTAAAAAAACTTTTGCTGATAATTCACTCACCTCATGGCGTCCAAGATGCCCATGTCTTCTCCTTCCTTCAGTTCAAAGAAATTAAGGTTTTTGATAAAAACATTCCAGGATTTTTCTCCATATAATAGAATTCAATGGGGACTCAAACGGTTCAAGGTCTAAAGGACAGTTTCAGTGCAAACTGATTTCAAAGAACTTTAAACGATTCCAGATAATGAATAAGGGTCTGATCAAGCAAAACGATCTAAAAAAAACGAAAAAAAAAAAAGTTTACGTTTTATAAGCACAAATGCTCGCCTTGCTCTGTTCTGTGATGCGTGTTCGTGACTCTCCTGTTCGAACTCGTTCATCAAAATGAACGAATCTTTTCCCGAGTCAACTTCGATTATTTTGTTCGTTTCGTTGAATGAACCAAATGACATGTTCATTTCGATGAACGAGTTCGAACAGGAGTCACAAACGCGCATCACAGAACAGAGCAAGGCGACCATTTGAGCTTATAAACTAAAACTTTTTTTTTAATTGAGCGATCGTTTCGCTTGGTAAGACCCTTATTCATTGTCTGGAATCGTTTAAAGCCCTTTGAACAGTTTGCACTGAAACTGTCTTTTGAACCTTGAACCGTTTGGTTCCCATTGAAGTCCATTATATGAAGAAAAATCCTGGAATGTTTTCATTAAAAACCTTAATTTCTTTTCGACTGAAGAAAGAAAGACATGGACATCTTGGATGACATGGGGGTGAGTAAATTGTAAGCAAAAGTATTTTTAAAAGTGAACTACTCCTTTAAGCCTTGTCTGTGAAACCAGGGGATAATGTTTGTCAGCATACCTCCAGAGCCAGGTCCATATCCTCCAGCAGGTACTCCTCCTGGCCCATAACCACCAAACTGTGGCCGTCCTAGCCCAGTTCCAGCTCCTGGTGTTCCTCCTCCAGCTCCAGCTGTGCCGGTACCAAGTGACCTTCCTAATCCTCCACCAGGTATTCCACCAGCTCTCACCAGGAACCCCTTTTTGGACGATGAAATGTCATTTATAAGTAGATTTTTTTTACATGGACTCTAAAAATTTGAGAACAAAATGATTTAACTTCCCCTTACCATATTTGCGAGCTTTGGCCCTAAGCATATCCTAGAATATAAGAAAACAATGGTTGAGAAGAAATATGATTTTTCAGTGGTTTAAGCTATTTTTTAAGCTAATTGTGTCTCTAAAAAAAACTAGTGTTACTATTAGATTTCAATTTCTTTTATCTCAGTGTCTCTAAGTCAGAGCAAGGTCTTAAAGCTCATTTAGTGCCCCTGTGGGCACCTCCATTTATCCTTGCATCACTGTATGCCCTCAAAAAGATACACTGACTGCAACACTGAGAGAGGGGCATCTGAGCAGGAACCTCCAGATCTTCCCCTCTATTCACCTGCTAATAAAAGAACTATGTGCATGACTACACATTAGTGAACTATAAAGAAAGAAGAGCAGAGTATGGAAACTATACCTATGCTTAAAACACCATACAGTAGATAACCAACATTGTGCTCCAGCCACACTAAACTTACACTGATGTGTGTTTGAGTGATGCAGTTATCCCATCTGAGAACACTGATAAGATGAATATGCTCAAGAATGTGGCTAAACTGACAGCCAAACCCAAAGAAAGGTCATCTGGCTAGACATGTTACTTAGGTTGCCAGATTGGCCAGGGTTTAATTAAACTCCAAGAAAGGCCAAAGCTATCATTTTCTTATGGCATTGCATTCCTATGGGTTGTGATTTTTCTTAGAGATGCTTTGTCTTTCTCTGAATTCCTGCAAAAAGAATGACATACCTTGTAAATTACTCATTGTCTAGAGGCTACAATTAGCAAGAGCTCACCAAAATTGGACAGTTGAAGACTGGAAAAATGTTGCTTGGTCTGATGAGTCTCAATTTTTGATGCATGTAATGATAATGCATGGGATGAATCTAAATAGGCAGTTGTGTAGAGAAAGCTGTAAAACTGAGTTGTGCAACATCCATTTACACTCCTCAACAGTCTATATTCCGTGCAAAGAATATCAATGTATTGTCTTTGTGGTCCCTTACACTTAATAATTTTCATCTTTTTACCACATTGTTGAGGGGAAAATACAGAAATGCTATGGGCTATCAGGGGTACTCTCAGTCAAGTCTGGTTGTGAGTAACCCTTAAGCAAGTAATGACCTACTTTTTTAATAATTGTAAATACCGATTTACCTTCAGGTCCAAATGAACTTCCAGGACCAAACCCACCACTGGGTACACCTCCTGGACTCGGAACCCACACCAGATCCAACTCCAGTTCCAGGTATTCCCCCTGCCCCACCCAGTCCAACACCAGTGCCTGTAGCTAATCCAGTGCCTGGGCCTAAACCAGCACCCCCACCAAGTAGACCTAGAAAAGCAAAAATAATATATCTGGGTGTAAGCTACAATAAAGTTTGGATAATAAATGCTATCAATAAAACCATCAAAATTATTTTAACAGTATGTTGAAGGATTGAATTAACTGTTGTTTTACCATATTTACGAGCTTTTGCCCCTGCATATCCTGCAAAGCATCAAGGTATGTAATATGACCTCAAAAACATAATAAAATTTACATCATACAATAAGATGGTATAATTTTTGTACCAGAGCCAGGAAGTCCTCCAGAACCACCGCTAGGAAGACCACCAGCTCCTCCACCAGGTAATCCACCAGTCCCAAGACCTCCACCAGGTAGCCTACCAGTCCCAAGACCTCCACCAGGTAGTCCACCAGTCCCAAGACCTCCACCAGTCCCATAACCTCCACCAGGTAGTCCACCAGTCCCAAGACCTCCACCAGTCCCATAACCTCCACCAGGTAGTCCACCAGTCCCAAGACCTCCACCGGGCAGTCCACCAGTCCCAAGACCTCCACCAGTCCCAAGACCTCCACCTTGCAGTCCACCAGTCCCAAGACCTCCACCAGTCCCAAAACCTCCACCAGGCAGTCCACCAGTCCCAAGACCTCCACCATGACGTCCAAGTTGAGCTACAAAGCAATATGAATGAATATTAATGTATTTCATTTCTTAGGCTGTCTAAGACTGTGGTAGAATCTCACAACTTATTTGTAACAAAATCATAAAGTCTTGAGTTTTGTGTGGAGAGTACAAATATATCATACAGTGATTTCATCTAAAACAATTAGAGATTTTGCCTGTGGGACACTAGTTGAGGGATCCTGATGTTGGGTATACAATATTCACAAAATCATTAAGAGGGACATTTATAATATTTTCCTTTTAATCTTTGATTAAAAAGAGCCAGAATTAAAGGAGCTGTATGCAAGAAATGTATTTCAATTAATCATAAATTGTCCCTGATACGTCACTAGACATTAAGAAATCATGTTCATTTCATATACTTGTATCACTGACAACAGCAGTCCGGACAGGATATTGTCATTTAAAAAGTGAAGTCGCAGCCCTCAACTGATGTTGATGTTGTCATGTTGTGTTTTTGTTCTGCATGCGCCACCCTCTATCGAATCTACCAATCATGGAGTCAGTAGTGTTCGGGTTGCCAGCTTTGCTCTTGTTACCACAGCTGCAGATACAAACGTGTTCGGAATCTGGATAAAAAAAAACGCTGAAACCAAAAAAACCTTGATATGAATCTGAAATACTTTGTGACAAAGTCCGAAATAGGACTGAGTAGGACTCGCCACTTGCCATTGGAAGCTTCTCTGTAGCAGCCTACATTCCTGCTGGATCCTGGAGCATATCTGGCAACCTGAGTCCAAGGGGGAAGGGGGATACACCGCTCTCACAGTAATTTGAAAGTGACTGCAGTACCAGTTTTGGCCACAATGCATACGGCTCCTTTAAGTCTGAAATTTTGACTGACCTCCTACAATAAGGTTGGGGAATCTTATTGCATTCATAATACTTAACAAATCTGCATAGCATTCACTCATGATAAATCATTTCTCATGCATTCTGTGAAAAGCTAGAGTATTGGCAACCTCGTTCCTGGAGACCTAACCCTGTTTGAACACACCTTTCAGTAATCCTCAGCACCCTAATTTAGGTGGACAGGAAGGTACTGTAGACTCTCCAGGAGCAGAGTTGCTCAGTTAGATATATATCATTTATGGACTTTTAACAGTACCATTCATTTTTATTTGCCTTTGAATAGATCGATTGCAAGATGCAGGATGTAAAGTCATACCATATTTTCTTGCTTTAGCCGCAGCATATCCTAAAAAATGACAGAATAGTAGACATTGTTGTGCGATTAATGATAATATTAACTTTCAGCAGCAAAAGAAAGTCATTTTCAACTAACGTTATTTTCAATATACCTTCAGGACCAACTCCAGTTCCAGGGAGTCCACTAGCTCCTAAACCAGAACCAAGGGGTCCACCTTGACCACCCAAGCCAGAACCAGGAAGTCCTCCAGCTCCAAGACCACCAACCCCCAAGCCTCCAGCTCCAAGGCCACCTACTCCCAAGCCAGAACCAGGAAGTCCTCCAGCTCCAAGGCCACCTACTCCCAAGCCAGAACCAGGAAGTCCTCCAGCTCCAAGGCCACCTACTCCCAAGCCAGAACCAGGAAGTCCTCTCAAGCTCCAAGGCCACCTACTCCCAAGCCAGAACCAGGAAGTCCTCCTGCACCACCAATTCCTGAAAACTGACAACAGAAAGTAATCAGACAAAATCAGCTCTTCATTTTTCATGTTTAAAATAACTGATGAAAGAATGTCACAAGGCATAAGATTTAAGAATTTGTTTCCCCCTTATATCTGCTGTCATTTATTAACACCTATCCATTTCCATGAAAGAGACAGTTGCCAGCCAGGTGATTGTATATAACAAGAACTGATTGTATATAACGAGAATTAAAGGTTTTCTTACCATATTTTCGAAGCTTTTGCCCCAGCTCCTGATGAAAGACAATTCATAGATATTATAATACTTGAGCAACTGTCACTGTTTTAGATAATTAATCTCTAAAATATTTCAGCTTATGTATAGTGAACCCTAAATTTACCTCCAGGAATAAACAGCCACCAGCTCCAGGAAGTTGCGCCACCAGTTCCAGGAATGACTCTCAGTGCCTGGTATACCAGCCGCACCTGGAACACCATCCTCGGACACCACCTGCACCAGCTATACCACCTGCACCAGGCACACCTCCTACACCAAGTCCACCACCTAGACCCGGAACACTACCAGCACCTGAAAGGAGATGTCAAAAATATTAAGCATGTTCTTTTGACATGTATTGAAATTTTGTTCCTGCATGACTTACCATACATGGCAGCTTTAGCCTGAGACTTTGCAGCGCTTTTGCCTTGAATGAAGTAGAAAGTAAATTTCTATAAAAATACTCTAAAACTCTAATCATTTGGCAAGTATAGTGTATGATGGTTTATATCAAATGTGAAGTAACTACCATGGATTAATGGACAGTTTTAATTGCCTACTACCCTCCAGACTTAGGTGATATAGAGGATATACCACGGAACACTGCCTGGAATTTGTCTGAACCAAAGCCTCCGCGGCCTCCTGCAAGAGAAAAGGAAGTGATCTCTGTTATAAGTAGTTTTTATACCTGATTAAAATGAATTTGTTCTTTCAGTAATTTAATTTACCATTGGCTCCAACTGCACCTTGACCAAGCTGCCCTATAAACAAAAAAATGGGAAAGAGTGCTTCAGAAAGCATTTTCGTTGTTGGATAAAGCTTTAAATTATAAAGCTATAAATACGTAAAACTTACCAGTTTGAGATCCTGTGGCTACACCTGGCAGAATGCCTCTACCACCAAAGCCTACACATAAAAATGTGAATATAAATTAATATTCTAGAAACATTGGAAAAACTTGTAACTGAAAAATATTTCAGTCACTCACCTTGCCCAGGAACAATACCCCCTTGGTATAACCCAGGAATCCCAACACCTTGTTTGAATGCAGAAAAATAATGCTTATGTTATAATGCTTTATTATAAAAGATTTGTTAAAACTATTCCAGAAAAGGGGAGCTCTATAGACACCAATTACCTGGCACTGGTGCCTTCCCAGTCTTTCCAACTTTGCCCCCAGTGCCTGTTCCAGTTCCAGGTAATCCAGTTTGGGGAGAAAAGGTGCTAGGAGCCATAATGAAGTTGCAAACAATTTATATGATAATATTTATTATTAACATACTTTAATAAATAAATCAGTTAAACAAGAATGACCCTTAAAACCTACCTCCACCAGGTGCAACTCCTGCTCCTCCAATTCCAGTTCCACTGCCACCAGGTCCAATTCCTACAGCTCCAGGACCAACTCCTGCTCCACCTGGACCAAGTCCTGTGCCACCTGGTCCAATTCCTGTTCCACCTGGACCAATTCCTGTGCCACCTGGTCCAATTCCTGTCCCACCTGGACCAATTCCTGTGCCTCCCTGGTCCAATTCCTACACCTCCAGGGCGAACTCCTGCACCACCAGGTCCAATTCCTGCACCACCTGGACCAAATCCTGCACCACCTGGTCCAAATCACTGCACCACCTGGTCCAATTCCTGCACCACCTGGTCCAAATCCTGCACCACCTGGACCAAATCCTGCACCACCTGGACCAAATCCTGCACCACCTGGACCAAATCCTGCACCACCAGGTACAAATCCCATTTCAGAAGCATCCAAGCAGTTCAAAATGTTTCTTGAAGAAAATTTACCTTAAATATTTTTGCTGCGATGTAACACAAGATGCTTTAATCAAGATCTGTGGCCTACCACAAGTAACAAAGTATCACACCTTAAACTCATGTCCATAGATCTAGTTTTACCTGGTTTTGGTGGTCTTCTGGCCAGCTGTTCCAGCTCCAGGATAAAGACCTCCAGGCCCACCGTATCCACCATAGCTGCCTAAAATCAAATTCCATTTTTAAATCTCAGAAATAAAAATACGATCACTGTATGCTTTTTTAAGCAATGGTCTTAGTTTTATTTGTAACATTTTATCCCAGTCTTATTTTATGTCTATAACGAATGAGGAAAGAAAGTGTGTCCTTACCACCTGATGGGTAGCCTGTTCCAGCCCCTCCAATCCTGGGATCTCCTGCTCCAAGATTTCCTGTTCCAAACGGTCCACCACCGAAACCCCCAGGCCAGCCATAACCTAAATTTAGACCATCAGAAGTAAATGCATTCAAAACCACTGACAACTCTTTTCAAACTAAAGATATTTCTGAATGCAGTAGCAATAAAAATTAATAAGAAATTTATGTAACTTTCACAGCAAAAAAAAAGTGGATTTGAAGAAGTGTGAATGCACAGTGTTTTTGTTGTAATTGCAAAATACTTTTTTATATTTACATCATACCTGGTTTCCCAGGCTTTCTGCCTGCTCCTGTGACAATGCAAAATTATTTATTTTAATGAAATAGTACTGTGAAAAGAATCAGTATAAAGAGATTTAAACAACTAAATGTTCTTTGTCTACTATTAATAAAAAATATGTCTTACCAGGACTCAAGACACCTGGTCCAACACCACCTGGGACAATGCCACCTGGTCCGACACCACCTGGACCCGACACCACCTGGTCCAACACCACCTGGCCCGACACCACCTGGACCCGACACCACCTGGCCCAGACACCACCTGGTCCGAACACCACCTGGCCCGACACCACCTGGTCCAACACCACCTGGTCCGACACCACTGTCCACACCTGGTATAACGCCACCTTGTCCAACACCACCTGGTCTGACACCACCTGGTCCAGACACCACCTGGGATAATGCCACCTGGTCCAACTCCACCTGGTCCAAAGCCACCAAGGCCTCCATAACCTGTATTTGTATATATATATATGGAGTGAATCTACCTTAAATAGCTCACTGTATAAAGACGGAAAGTCCAACAATAAATCTTAAACACTGCATTTTACAGATTGCTAACCTGTTTTGGGGTTTTCCTCCCACACTGTAGAAGCAGGTAAATGAAAAAACAAAGTTCACTGAACAAAACCTTATATGTTTTGGGTTATGCTTTTAAATATCCACAAATAGTTAACATTTACAGTAGTTTTATTAAATTTCTAACCTCTTCCAGCACCTCTCTGGAACCAACTCCACCAGTACCAAGCCCTCCCACTCCAGTGCCCACACCAACTCCTGAAAAACATTTTTGAGAATTTTTTTTTTAGAAACATCACCATAAAAGATTGTCTACCTTAAAGTTTGATTTTGTGAGTATAGTGGAGTTTCTCTACCTTGTCCAGGTAGTCCTGTGCCAAAACCACCAGCTCCTTGACCAACACCAAAACCACCAGGTACTAAACCTCCCAGCACCCCCTGGTCTCAGTCCAAGGCCTCCAAGACCACCAGCACCACCAAGACCACCAGCTCCAAGAGTGCCATAACCTGTTTGTGTGAAGCAAGACTCATGCAAACCTCAATGAAACCAATATCAATGTTTGCTCATACTTTAATGTATGTAGTTAAAATTGCAAATATATACAAGCACTTTATCGACTGCAGTCTTTCTCCCACTCACCAGGTTTAGGGGGTTTGCCACCAACACCTACAGATAAAAAATATAGGGTGAGTGGAAAAGTGCTTCCCAGAAATAGATCAATCTCAGTCTACCCCTCTAACCCAACAAATATGAAGTTTTCAGTATTATTTGGCTCAGTTAATCGAGTTATTATACAATCCCACAAAGACTAGCAGAACCTTGTTAAGGAATAATTGAGATATGTTTGATTACTTATTAGTAAAATCCCTTTTTAAGAAATAATACCTGCTCCAAGGCTTCCAGTTCCAACACCAGCACCAGGGCCAGTCCCTCCAGGTCTAGTTCCCACGGCTCCAAAGCCTCCTGGGCCTATGCCACCAGGTCCAATACCTCCTGCACCAACGCCACCAGGTCCAATACCTCCTGGACCAATGCCACCAGGTCCAAACCTCCTGGACCAATGCCACCAGGTCCAATACCTCCTGGACCAATGCCACCAGGTCCAAAGCCTCCTGGACCAACGCCACCAGGTCCAATACCTCCTGGACCAATGCCACCAGGAATTATGCCGCCAGGACCAACTCCTCCAGGTCCAGGTGATCCAGCTCAGGAAAAACACCTGTACCACCTGGTCCAATTCCTGGTTAGATATCCTCCTGTGTGACACAATAAACTTCTCTATCTGATGTAAAATCAATGTCTCTGGCAATCTTAATCAATTCACCATGAGTTACAATCAACCAGTTTCTAGGTGGCTTGACATATGGCCCTATTAGAAAACATAAAATTGGTTATTACATATTTAGGTCCTTTTATGTGACTTGATAGCATGCCCCTGAATAGTTCATAGTTCAGAAAAATAATACAATTCATAAAAATTAATGAAGGTAAATAATAGAAAATTATTTCAGCAACCTGTTCCAAGTCCTCCAGTGCCTAATCCCACAGGTACCAAGTTCCTCTGTACCAAGCCTTCCACCACCAGGCCCAATCTCTCAAGACCTCCAATACCCAGTCCAGCACCTTGCCCCCATATAGACATTATATACATCAATTATATATAGGATTGATAGAGCACTGATATTCAAGCTATAGACACCAATTGCACACAAACTGTTCAAGATTAAATGTAAAACCTCACCAGTTCCAGGTCTGATGCCAATTCTGGCCCTGTTCCAAATCCACCAGGACCAGCACCTGGACCTAATCCTGTTCCAACTCCTCCAGGACCAACTCCTGGCCCAACAGAACCAAATCCAGCACCTGGACCAGCTCCTATATTGGTTCCAGCTTCCAGTTCCAACACCAGTCCCTAATCCAGCTCCAGCTCCTGCACCAGCTGGTATGTAGACACCTGAGAGAGAAGAGAACATTAATAAACTTCTTTATTAATATATCCCATGCAGGATAGCATGCCAGACTGAGGACATAAGGAAGCATTTAGTTGTGTGTTTGGCCTGAAGAGTGGAATAAAGAGAATATTTTCAGAAACAATATTAGTAGAAACGATACAAACCCTTTTTTTGTATTGTCGACGAATGCATATTACACTCTTAGAAGAAATGGTTCTATTTAGAAACAGAAATGGTTCCATCTCCCGCTTCATATATGGAACTCCAAAATGGTTCTATATAGAACCATTTTGTTTTGTAAAAGGTTCTATTGGCCAAGTATGGAATCCCAGGGTTCTATATAGAACCCAGAGGAACCCTTTTTTTAAGAGTGTATAGAACCTTTTAAGGGTTCCAAATATGTAGCGCTGATAGAACCTTATAAGGTTCTATATAGAACCTGTTCTTCCAAGAGTGTTAGATCTTACTCCTGCAACACATTACCAGTTTATGAGGACCATTCTTGTCATTTACTCAGTGATGATGCCACATACCCAAAGGGGTTCAATCTGAATCTCCACACAGTCTTTCATGTGAAGCCTCAAACAACACCAAATGCATTACCATGAGTGTGTGTGTCCTCTTGCCTTGCTGTTTAAGGTTTGGAGGCATAGGGGAACAGAGAATGGATGCGAATCATATGACCTTATCAAGATCTTAGAACTAAAAAGCTCAAGTCCTCTATTCTACAAAACCCTCTGGGACAAGCTTATGGGTTGTTAGTGTATGATGTAATGATCCGTACTAGAACTTCTAGATCTTTCCTTCCACATGAAAAAAAGATCCTTGTTTGATCCAAAAACATAAACAGCGAATTAAAATCCGTTAAAAATGCAATTTACATTGTTTATAAGAATCTATCTGGTTTATTGTAGTACTATTTGTCGTTGTGTCAAAAACATTTACCAAAAGCAAATATATCAGATTTCACTCTAATACTAATAAAAAGCATGATTAATGCAAATTGATATATCACTATATCAGCTCATTTTATTTGAGGAGCTTGAGCGGGCAATGTTGTAAAATTTAATTAAGATTAAAAGATATTGCCGGAACAAGACATAAGATACATATTGACACAAACCATCCTGCAACAATAAAAACACAGCATGTCCTCAATAAAGGACTTTTCAATAACAATTGCTTACTTTTCATTCATCCATTCTTAACCTGTAAAACATTCAGAATACAGAGAACTGCATCCACTGTTGGCAATACAGTACTGATATTAAGAGAGCGTGTGATCCTATTGCCAAAACAGCAGTACACCTGTAATGCAATAAGATAGAAAAAGCCAAATGAGTTTGAAGATGCCTTACCTCCTTGAAGGGAGGGTCTACACAGAAACAGCAGGAGAAATCCATGCAAGAGCGGAGGTACCTTAGCTCCGGGCCATCCTGCTCTGTAATATCCTCTCCACTTCCAAACTGTGGGTTTTATCCCCCAAAAGCAAATCATTACACACCCATGTCTTAAACAAGAAGGATAAGGGGTGGGGGTCAGTATGAAAGAGAGAGAAGAAGAGAGGGAGAGAGAAAAAGTACACTACGTAATTAGGGAAACTAGCACACTTGGGTCTTGTACATTATGTTGTCTTTTTCTGTTTTTTCTAACCCCACCCCAAACCCCCCTAAATGACTGGTGCTAGTGCATTTATTTGGGTCACTTCTGCCAACATGAGTCAAAGCCTTAGCCAAAAAAATAACAACAGATATTTGAGGATGGGGAGAGGGAGGAAATCTCTCTCTCTTAACATCTACCTCACCAGGAGAAACGTCTGCCAGATATTCTCATGGAGAGCGTTTCTTTTTTTATCCAATCAAAAGCAGTAAGAAATCACTCCAGATAAGGCTATTACGTGATCTATTGTTTCCAGCTACGGGGTGTAAGTAACATTTAAGGCCCGAACCCATTATTCAATATTTCAAGAAGGAAGAGAGCTTGGCCACTTGGAAGGCCTCCAGCTATCACTTCGTTTGTTATTAACATATGAGCCCCCGAGGCGAGGAACACATGAACTCATGTATGTGATGGAAAATCATTGAATGGGTGTGTGTTGGAACACAAGGTTGATAACACAGATTTTAATAACCCTCTAGCCCCAAAGCCTTTAGATCCAACTGGGTGTTGACGGCCAAGTCATGAAGACTTTTGAAATATTGGTGCATCGTTTAAGGCTCAATGCGACCTCTGAGAATGGAGGGACCAATGCATAAATAGCCCTTTTCATAAATTAAGTTGTTTCTCTCCTTAATAGGTAATAGATTGCCATGCACTTCAAACTTCAAACAGTCTTTAAGGCTAAATGACAAGTTTCATTCGCACTTGATGCTAAAACTGCTGTGAACGTCTTATCTTCAAAGCTATCATTCTGGTCACTTGCGCACTGTTAGATTCATGCACATACATACATCCTGGCAGTTTGTGTCAAATTTTGTAAAGAAACCAAGGGGGTTTTCTGGAAAGGTACCATATCCCCCTCCCCACCCCTTGCTGAGTTTTAAACCCAGATTGTCTAGCACTCCTTGTTTGGTCTGAGAGGAGTTTTGCCAAAAAGTCTGCGTTCAAGCACTAGTTGTGTTTCAGGCTATTTGGCAAGGAATAAGATTAGGTCATTCCTCTACTGATAGACGCTTATTTGAATTTAATGTAAAACTGTGTATATGTGAATCCCTTTATGTGTGTTTGGAGGTTCGGAAGGGAAGTGCTGGCAAGAAGCATATCTCAGTGATCAAGAATGAACATTCATGTCCATAACTGTGCAATGATCATGTGCAGAAAGCATTGACAACTAAGCATTAAAAGGCACATGCTAGTTTCTAATAACGAGTCTGTCTCTGTAAATTTGCATCAAGAGTTTTACACTTTCTGAAAAAGCCTGTGTAAAACTTTACCAGAATGTTGCTGTGTTTTTCTAAAGTGCCCTGAGTGTTTTTATTGCATTGTGATGTGGCTGCTAGGTCATTGCTATGCAGTTGCTAGGGTGTTCTGGGTGGTTACTAATAATGCAGTTTCTAGGCCCCATCCACACTACTGAGTTTTCGTTTAAAAACGGAGACATTTTGCTACGTTGTCACCTCCCGTCCTGATTAAAACGAAAAAAACGAAGACCTAAAACGGAGAAGTTTAGAAAGCGCTGCAGTCTGCTTTTCGCGTTTTGAATCTCCGAAGGGCGTTTTAATGAAGACGGGACAAAACGGAGGACTTTAGAAACGCTGACGCAGAGGCTCACGCTCGGCTCTATGATTGGGTGTCATCAGTCATGACGTGTCCTTCCCAACACAGTCTCATGAAATGCGTATTTATACTACGAATGTCATTTCTCGTGGCATTTATATGCCAAAAATGATTTTTTTGCGTGTATATGCTACGCACTAAAAAACGCTGGGTAGGTTTAGGGGGAGGGGGGTGGGGAGTCCTGAAAGTGCGTATGCACGCAAAAAACGCGTACCATATACATGCAAAAACTGTTTTTGGCGTATAAATGGCACAAGAAATGACATTCGTGCTATAAATACGAACTTTCATTAGATCGGGCTCGTCCCTTCCCTGATTCGTCAACCACCGTTTACACCGGCACGCACATGCCCAGTGTTGGTGAGTGGTCACGTGATTCGTGTTTTCAATCGTTTTAATGTGGATGGAGATCAATTCTAATACGCAGATAAAACGCTGGTGTGGACGAGAGATCGTATTCCTTTTAATTGTTCGTTTTTTAATGAAACGCAGTAGTGTGTATGGGGCCTTAGCGAGGGTGTTGCTATACAAGTTTGTACAGGCAGTCGGAGAGGGTTTGCTTGGGCATTGCTAATGCTAGGTGTCCTGGATAGTTGCCAGGGTGTTGCTATGCGGTTCAAAGGGAGTTCTCGGTGGTTGTTAGGGTGTTGCTATTTAGTTTCTAGGACATTTGAGAGGGGGATTGCCATGCAGTTGAGACTACAAAAAAAATGCTGGGTTGTTTCAGACACAAATTTGGGTCAAATATGGACAAACCCAAATGTTGGTTTAAAAATGTCATTTAAAATTTTAACCCAACTTTCAACGGTAAACATTTCATTACATTTTTAACCCGAACATTTGGGTTTGTCCATATTCGACCCAAATTTGGGTTGAAACAACCCAGCATTTTTTTAGAGTGTATGGGTGTTCTGAGCAGTTGCTAGGTGGCTGAGCACTCAAAAAAATGCTGAGTTGTTTCAACCCAAATTTGGGTCAACATGAGACAAACCCAAATGTTGGGTTAAAAATGTAATTAAAAATTTTAACCCAACTTTTAACGGGTAAACATTTTCATTACATTTTTAACCCAACATTTGGGTTTGTCCATATTTGACCTAATTTAGGTTGAAGAACGAGCATTTTTTAGAGTGTATGGGTGTTCTGAGCAGTTGCTAGGTAGCTGAGCACTCTAAAAAATGCTGGGTTGTTTCAACCCAATTTGGGTCAAATATCGACAAACCCAAATGTTGGGTTAAAGATGTAATTAAAAATTGTAACCCAACTTTCAACGGTAAACATTTCAGTGACACTTTTAACACCAACATTCGGTTTGCCCATATTTAACCCAATTTGGGTTGACAACCCAGCATTTTTATGAGTGTATGGGTGTTCTGGGCAGTTGCTAGGTAGCTGAGCACTCTAAAAAATGCTGGGTTGTTTCAAATCCAAATTTGGGTCAATATGGACAAACCCGAATGTTGGGTTAAAATGTAATTTAAAAATGTATAGTTGAAAGTGAAAGTTGGGTTCAAATTTTAAATGGCATTTTTTAACCCAACATTTGGGTTTGTCCACATTTTACTCAAATTTAGCCAGCAGTTTAGAGTGAGTGTTTGAAAATTCTACAAATTTTGTGACATAACTTATGAACAATTAAAGCAATGCTGTGTTCTGGGCTAAATGCGCTTGTTATATGTGCAGACGAATTCATAAAGAGCTTATAAAATGAGTTCTGGCGCATGTACTGAAATTAAGTGGGCAATGTAGCTCCGATGACAAGAAAAAACAGGAATGCCTGAGGATTCTCCCCTTTTTCGCATCTGGTGACATCACATCCTGTTTTGTTTTGTTTGCATGTCTTTGGTCTGTGTTGCGTCAATATTTCAGTCGAACTCGCAGCGGAGTTCGTTTTAATCAAACCAAACCTGCAAAGTGTTAACACATCCCACCCAACATCTCTAGGATATTGTCCCTTCTTTAATGTACTGTAGGTCTGTTTTTTCTTGGCTTGTTAAATGATTCACTAGGAACACAATTTAATTCTGATTGCTTAAAAAAAACAACTAACAGCTCAAATTTTATCAACAAGCACAAAATTTGAGTGATCATTCATGCCCATATCACAAATAGGGTTGGGAATTTTTACAAATTTACCTATAATGAGGATACTTGTCCCATAGTAAGCAAAATTAAAGAAGAAAAACATGATGCTCCCATATTCTAAAATGAGAGACAAGCCCCTTTTGTCTCTTCTGAAAAGTTTCCCATTATAACACACACATTTGAACTTGATATCCAATAAGCAGACCGTTTTAAAACAAGCTGAATGCTATGTTTGGCCTGGGTGAAAGCGATAAGCCAGCTATCTGATGATCCAGTTACTCTCTGAATCAAGAGCTTGACAGCTGATTCAGCCGAATGTCAAGTGTTTTTTGTTTTTTAAAAAAGAGGTGGATATATAGTAGAAGGCGTTTTCTCTGCACCACAATCCTGTAATTAGACAGAAAGTCTGCCTTTCACAAAACATGATTGAAATGGTTTTGCATGGCCACTTTGATGGAGGAATAGCTATGTGGTGAAACAAGTGTGAAATAAAAAGAACTACATGTAAACAAAGGAGATATATGCCTAAAGTAATTTGAGGAAAAGCTTGAGAACATTGATAAGGCTTGATCCAATAAGGACACATGACTTGGACGCGTTTTGTTTTGCTGAGGATCTCTGACCTAAAAATCAAACTCTATCAAAGTAATACAAACACAGCACCACCTGAACTGTCTTGTGTTCCAACAGCTGCTTTGTGTAAACCCTAGTACCACCCCCTGTCCACATAAAACAGTTATGCACACAATCTTGCAGTGGAGTGCCCAGTGCCAGTGCCAGAGAAGCATATCGCAGTTGTGCGTACAGCTGTTGACTGAAAAGTGCATGTTTTCAGTTTACCTAACGTCTACCTTCAGTTTAGCTAATGTCTGCTGTCTATATAAGGGCCGGCACGCTGAGGCTAAGGCTTAGAAGCGAGGAGAGGCATCAGAAGGTTTGCAAGAGTCCCGTACTTCAGATACGCTGGCACTGCTGCTGAGATTTCTCAGCTCATTTCTTTCATTTTATTGCAGTGTGGGCTATACACAAAGATGTGGTGGGTTGAATATTTTAAACAAACGAGGGTTTGAGCAGGTGCATAGGCCACGGCTCAGTGTTATGGAAAGAATAGGAAGTCTGATTTGCATACTACAACATGCACACCAATATGAGGGAGGTTCATATTCAATTTATATAGATTATAATATCAGCAAAATTGAGTGACAAGTGTTATTGAAAATAATATGTTAAATGTTAAGAGGAGAAAAATGTGGTCTGAATTTTATTTTTCAGAACCCACTGCAAATATTGATGAAACAAAAATTTAATGGTGTACATTATGTAGATTAATTAAGATATTCACTGTTTTCAGTAATGTGACTGGTGCTGAGACCGGGCAAAACATCCATACAACTGTATATAAACTGATCGTGATTTTAACAGTAAAAGACTGTAAAATGTATGTGAAGTTGTTAACAGAAAGTTTCTTTACTATATACGGTAAATAACTGTGATATATAATAATGGTACGTTTAATGTAATTTTACTGTAAAATACGGTTCAAATTTACCGTTTTTGGAAGTGAAAAAGAAGTCATTGTATAATTTACAGTAAAATTCCCTGACTGACACTTCACATTTAATGTATTTTAACTGTTTCTTCATAATTTTCTTAGTTATTTTTCTAATCAGTTATGTACATTAGGGTTTTATGTTACATTTAATGTTGTTAAATTAATACTTATTGCATTTTTTAAATTTCAACATGTTACCATGATGGTGTTTAATGTTTGTGTGAATGACACTGTGCAGCTTCTATATAATAGTATGAACTTTCTGATAATGATGAGCTTTGATTGATCATTTGACTCTCATTACGGCTGTGATTGTTGGCAGTCAGTGTATTACAATTGAACAAACCAGATATTAATACTTCAAAAGGTCAGTAAATTAACATTATATCAGATAATGAAATACGGTTTATTGCTGTAAAATTAAATACGGTCAAAGTCTGTTAAACCTAAAATGTTGCTACCGTATTTTAACAGGAAAACTCTGGTAACCACAGCTGCCAGGGTTTTCCTGTAAATTCATCTGTTTTTTTTACAGTGTGCATTACAGGCCTGTCAATTTCCCATCTCAAAAAAGAAGAAAAACAAAAATATGCGAACAACATTTTGGACACTTGTGGTCCATACAGCACTGCTGCAGTATTTTAATCACTTAAAAACGGTGGGATATTCTAAAACAATTAACATGAAAAACACTTAATTTATATATCAAATTCAGTATACACTTACTGATAATGCATGGCAGCAAATGAACCCAGAATATGTGCTGAATGGTTTCTAAATGTGTTTATAATATTTTTCCATGGCATAAAGCTCAACAAAAGACGGCGTATGTTTATATATTGCTTGCCAGTTACTTTTGGAAAGTTATAAGTTACTTTTGTAATGCATTACAGTTTTGAGACACTCCCTAAAAAAGTAGCAAATTGTGTTACTTAGTTAGCCTACTTTTTATTTAAAGTATGCATTGCGTTACTTTTGCATTACTTTTCTCATATGGGCTGCGATAATTTAATAATTTGAAATTATTAAGGCTCAGGCTGAAGGAAATGCAAATTCACGCCTGTAGTGTGATTGATTGGTAAATAAGCTTCGATTATATACATAGTCATTTGTATTATTTAACATATTTAATTATTGCAGGTTTGCATTGTATTCTGAGTTTGCATTTGTTTTTATTCATTTTGAGGAACACTGAATCTGTTTAATGCATTACCACTAACACTGTTAGCCTGTATATAGTTTACATCATCAATAAGGTGTATACTAAATTTGGTATTTTAATACCATAGTCTTGCTATATTAAACTTATGGTGTGTTCAAGTCATATCTGAGAAGATCGTATTTACATTTATTCATTTAGCAGACGCTTTTATCCAAAGGGTTAAGAGATCAAAAACCTTAGCTGAATCAATTATCAAAATCAGTCTCAAAATGGAAGACATCCTCTATGTTTGTGCACTTTACAGGGGACTTCTGGGACTTTTTTCACACCCTGATTCCCAGTGATGTGATTATTTTGCTATTGGTTACAGTATGAATCAGACCGACATTATACTGTCCAGCATTTAACCTGGTGACAGGAATACTGTGAGAACGCGACTGGACATCGTTGGATTGATTTAGACTGAGTAAACACACACTGTGATTTTTATGAGGTAAAGTCTGTTCCATTTTTGACTTCACAGCAATGTGTGTGTAAAGGAACAAAACTGGCCAAATTGTAAGGCAAACAAAAGTATAAAAATTGACTTGGGTTAAGCAATACGCCATATAATGCACAACCATTTACTGACATATATTGAGTTAAAAAGACTGATCCTGATTTCTGAGGTGTCATTACAAATAGAGGTCAGACACTTGCTGAATAAGGGTCATTGCTAAGAACATAATTTACTGAACTGACAACACTAATGCTCTTGTGACACAGCTTTAAAGACAACATTGTTCTGTCAAGAGTCTGACGTCACATGAGTTATGCCGCATGATGTCGCCTGCCCTGTCAAGACCTCTTCCCATGAGTTAAATGCAATTCCATGATTCAGGGGATTGAAAACAATAACACAACAGGAAACTATTAAAAGGAGCGCAGTGCAAGGGCGTCATTAATCAAAATGTCAAGATAGCCAGACCAAGAGGATTGTGGAAAACAAAGCTTACTTTGAAATCTTCATGTTCTTAGGAAATGGGTATTTCGAATTACATCCACAATTGTCCTTAGTTGTCCATTGGGGCACTGCAGGAGAAATACAGCTAAAACATACACTACCGGTCAAAAGTTTAAGATCGGTAAGATTTTTATGCTTTTTAAAAGAAGTCTCTTCTGCTCACCAAGGCTGCAATTTTTTGACACAAAAAACACAGTAATATTGTGAAATATTATGACAATTTAAAATGACTTTTTTATGTTAATATATATTAAAATGTAATTTATTCCTCTAAAAAAGCAGATTCAGTCTTCAGTGTCACATGATCCTTCACAAATCACTCTAATATGATGATTTTATGCTCCAAAAACATGTATGATTATTATCCATGTTGAAAACAGTTTTTTACATTTTTATTTCAGGATTCTTTGATGAATAGAAAGTTCAAAAGAACAGCATTTATTTAATTAGAATCTTTTCTAACATTATAAATGTCTTTACTGTAACTTTTGATAAATGTAACTCATCCTTGATGAATAGAAGTATTGATTTCTTATTTATTTCCCAAAAAATAAAATACAAATTCTTACTGACCCCAAACTTTTTAAAGGGTAGTGTTTAATGTAACAAAAGCTTTCTATTTCAGATAAAAGCTGTTCTTTTGAACTTTCTATTCATCAAAGAATCCTGAAATAAAAATGTAAAAACTGTTTTCAACATGGATAATAATCATACATGTTTTTGGAGCATAAAATCATCATATTAGAGTGATTTGTGAAGGATCATGTGACACTGAAGACTGGAGTAATGATGCTGAAAATTCAGCTTTTTTTAGAGGAATAAATTACATTTTAATATATATTAACATAAAAAAGTCATTTTAAATTGTCATAATATTTCACAATATTACTGTGTTTTTTGTGTATTTTTTATCAAAAAATTGCAGCCTTGGTGAGCAGAAGAGACTTCTTTTAAAAACATAAAAAAATTTATCGAACTCATAAACTTTTGACAATGTAGTGTATATATGACCAAATTCCACTCAGATATCAAATTATGATCCTGAAATGTTTTCCTTTTTTGGTTTATCCATGTCACTAAATCAATAGAGTGATTGACGTCTTTTGAACAGCTCTTTTTTTCAGGCTGACAAGGACAATAATTCACTGTCAAAACAGAAATGTAGTCACAACAGCCGAATTGTCCTGAGAGTAATTTAATACAGAACTAGTTTTAGGGTTAAACAGGAACACTGAACCCCAAAGCAAACAAATTAATTCGCTTTCTAACAGTAGGAAATTAGATTTGGCAGCATTCTGGCGTAATTCAGGAACATTTCTTCACCTCATTGGATGTTTTACATTCCCTGTCCCTATAGATGGTAAGAACTTGATTTCAGGTCTGCTGCAAATGAGGCTTCACCTCAAGCAGAAAGAGACAGGAAATACGACAACGTAACTCAAGCATAGTGTGAGATCATCCTACCAGGAGCCGAAGCCGCCAGCAAAAACAGGAACAACAGTTGCCAAGAGACCTCTGATGAAACATTGAATATGATCATATAATCATTCAGGGTCAAAGTTGAGAATTGTTTACACATAAGCAAATTGAAACGTGAAGCAAGATATCATAGGATGACCCAGGGTTAACTGTTTAAAGTGTGAAAAGGCAGCCCTTTGAAATAGTTAAACCTGGGTCATTCTAAACCCCGGGTAAATGTAATTCTGGGTTATCTTGCTTCTCCTGTCTAAATTACCGTTTGAAACGTTCCCTTTTCTCCGGGGTAAATGCAGGGTTTAGTATGAACGTGGATAACCTGGGGTTAAGGACATCGTGAAATAAATAAATAAAGCACTTAGCTACACCATAGCAACCATTCACAATCACTGCAATGTTTTGGCAACTCACTTTTTTGTGCACTCAAAAAAATTATATGTTGGCTTTAATTTACTTTTTATGTTAACAGGTTCCACAGCACTTTTTTATGTCAACAGGTTCCACATAATTGGGCTACATTAAACAAACGTTGAAGTCATTTATAAGCAACCCAATTAAGCTCTGAGCAGAGTGTTAAATGAACACTGACACAGTGTTAAAGTTGATTAACAGCCCAACTAAAACACACAATGATCACCATAATGGTGACTTGCAAATTCCGTTTTTTTTTTCGGTTAATATCCTTATTTGCATATTTGCGAATGTCAGTGTCACTGATTGGACAATACACTGCACACGTTGTTTGCATAAAGGCTTTGGCATTGCGTGTCTCTAATAATATTATTAGGGCTGTCAAACGATAAATCATGATTAATCGCATCCAAAATAAAAGTTTGTGTTTACATAATATATGTGGGTGCACTGTGTATAATTATTTAATATTTATAAATACACACACATGCTTGTATATATTTAAGAAATTTGTATGTATACTGTATACATATTTATATTATATATGAATATTTTATATATAAATAATATTTATTTCTTAAATATACAAGCATGTTGTGTGTAATATGGACCTATTTTTGTTCAGATTCTTAAAAATAGATGGACATTTATTAATGTGTTGAACTTTTCACCTTCATTTTAATTTATATTTGCATATAAATTGCACATACTATTTGTTTAACTTTTAGAAGTTGAGAGTTTCAGTGTTTCAAACTTTACATTTGCCGCATCCTATTCTGAAGTCATCTTCTGACCATTGTAAGTCGACCCAACAATAATAGACATGAGCCATATCATTAACATCAAATCAAAATCATTGCAGCTGGAAACACTCTAAATCAGATTTGTCGAAGTTTCTCTTCTGAAGTCATTGTAATGTAATGTTCCCATCCATATTTTGAATAATGGATATCCAAAAAATATAATCCTTTTACTGCAGTACATTTGTTAGCGTCCAAAAGAACTACGAACACGCAAAAACTGCTTAATCTAGTGTCGAAGATAAGAGAGAAATTAGGTAAACTGAACTTTTAAACTTTAATTAACAGTGCAGTTTTATACTGTAATAATGTGTCAATCACTTTGATTTTTCAGCTAAAACAAACCTCTTTGACTATACGTTAGGTCAACCATACGAAAATGGTGTCATTTGCATTAAGCACTTGACGTTTCAGTGATCCGTACAGACCCAATGAACCATGTCTGTAGAGTAAGGGTCTGTTTTAAAAGCTTAATCACATAATAATTCCTCATTAACAACTTCATTTTATAACAGGAGTTTCTGGCCTCCTATCAAACTGCTGCAAAAGTGATTAATGGTGCAGATTGGTTGCCGGTCAGATAAGCTCAATTATGTCTACAGCTGCTCCCTGATAGAACACAAGCTGGTATTTGATTTGAGCTGAATTAAAATAATTAAGTAACACAGTGTTGCTAGGCTTCCCCCATGCATGTTGATTTTTGAATTATTTGCACTGAGAAGCAATAGTACGGATACTAGAAGCTTGTTTCCGCCATAGAATGAAAAATATAAAAGTTAATTGCGACTTTTTATCTCACAATTCTGACTTTTTTTCTCACAATTGCAAGTTTACTTTTTGCAAGATATCAAGTCAAAATTGCGAGATATAAAGTCAAAATTGCTAATATAAGTCGCAATTAGAGAGTTATAAAGTCAGAATTGCGAAGATATAAAGTCGGCAATTGGGTGCTATAAAGTCAGAAATTCAAAATATAAAGCCAGAATTCGCAAGATTATAAAACTCGCAATTGCAGAGATATAAAGTCAAATTGAGATATAAAGTGAGATAAAATTTTAAAATTCAGAATTGAAAATTTATAAAATTGCGAATTGCGAGTATATAAAGTCAAAATTGCGAGATATAAAGTACAAAATCCGAGATATAAAGTCAGGAATTCGTGATATATAAAGTCAGAATTTAAGATATAAAATTCAAAATTGCTGAGAATTATAAATTATTGCAGTATAAAGTCGAAATTGCGAGTTTACTAAAGTTCAGAATCCGAGTTATAAAGTCAGAATTGCGGGTTATTAAAATGTCAGAATTGCAGAGTTGTAAAAGTCAGAATTCCGAGTGAAATCTGAGAATTAAGAGTTATAAAGTCAGAAAATTGCAGAAGTTCACTAAAGTAGGAATCGAATTCTACAGAATTATAAAATTGTAGCAGAATTACGAGAATATAGAGTCGCGATTAGGAATCATAAAGTCGCAATCAGAGAGTTATAAAGTCAGAATTGCGAGTTCATAAATTCAGGAATTCCGAGTTATAAAAGTAGGAATTGCGAGATTATAAAGTCAGAATTGCAGAAATATAAAGTCAGAAATCCAAGATATGGAGTCAGAATTCCGAGTTATAAAAGTCAGAATAGGAAATATATGGGAGTAGGAATTTCGAAATATAAAGTACAAAAATTGGGAAAATTTGAGAAACTGGAAATTCAGAATTCCGAAATTATAAAGTCAAGAATTATGTTGATATGAAAGTCAAAATTTCAAGATTATAAAGTTCAGAAATTCCGAATTATGAAAATTCAAAATTGCGAAATATGAAATTGAGAAATTTGCGAAATATAAAGTAGAATTGCAAAATTATATATAAAGTCAGAATTAAATAGATATGAAATCAGAATTAAAGTTATAAAATTCAGAAATTGTGTGATATAAAGATCAAAGAATTGTGTGATATAAAGTCAGAATTTGTGTGATATAAAGTCAAAATTTGCGGAAAATTCATAAAATTCAAAATTGGGAAATATAAAAATAAGGTAAAAAGATTAGGGAAATTAGTGAAAATATCGAAATTAAAATTATAAAATTCAGAATAATAAATATAAAATATTAAAAATATATGAAATTATAAAGAGATATAGAAAATATCAAAATCAAAATTATAAAATTATGAAAGCTCGAGAAATATAAAATATAAAATTAGTCAAAATATTCGAAATTATAAGAATTCGAAAATTTAAAATAAAATATAAAAATCAAAATTACAATTATAAAATCGGGAATTCCGGTTATAAATCATGAGTACATTTGGAGTAAAATTCCGAGTCATAGAGAAGTCAGGAAAATTCCGAATTATAAAATCTCGGAATTCCGAGTTCTAGGGAGTACAGAAAAATTGCAAAATAAGAGTGAGCAAAATTTACAATTATAAAAATAGGAATACCATTGCCGATATGCAAAATCAGGAATTACTGAACGTCAAAGTACGTATGAAGTCAAATATGCGAATTATAAAAGTCAGAATTGGAATATAAAGTCAAAATTTGAGATTATAAAGTCAAATACAATCCGAAGATCAAATTTAATGTTATAAATTGGCAAAAATATGCAGATATAAAGTCGGAATCACGAGTATAATTCAAGAATTGAATATCAAGTCAAAATTGCGAGAGATAAAAATCAAATTTAAAAATGTGAAGTACAAAATTGCAAGATTATGAAGTAGGAAAATATGCGGATCTGGAGATCAAGAACTGCGAAAATATGAAGATCAAAATTCCGGATTATGAAGTCAGAAATGCGATTACTGTGATAGTCAGAATATGTCAAGATGTGAGGAGAGTCAGAACCAAATATAAAGGTCAAATCCAACTTATAAAAATCAGGGAATTGCGGAGAATATGAAGTTCAGAAATTTGCGAAAAATATAAAGATCAGAAAATTAAAAAATATCAAGTCAAATTCACAAATATGAGGTCAGAATGCGAATAATAAGACAAAATTCGTGAGATATTGAAGTCAAAAATTGTGTTGATATAAAAATCAAGAAATGTGTGAATATAGAAAGTTTGGGAATTGTGTGATTATAAAGTCGGAATTTAGGAGAAATTATGAGAATTCAAAATATCCGAGACTTCTAAAATTCAAAAATATTAGAGTATAAAAATCAGAAATACTAAGAACTATAAAGAGAGTCAAAAATGCATTATGAAATCAAAAAATTGCAGATATGAAAATCAAAATTCCGATATAAAAATCAAAATTCAGGGAAAAATGTCTAAAAATCAAAATTTGAAGAAGTTCATGAAAATCAAAATCCGGGGTTTATAAAGTCGGAAATACTGTGATATAAAGATTCAGAATTTGCGAAATTATAAAATTGGGAATTGTGTGATATAAAGTAATCAAATGCCGAATATAAAGATCAAAAATTAATATGAAATTACTAGAATCAAAAATACGAAGTTTATAAAAATGGGAAAACTCGCGAAAATATGGAGTCAGAATCAGAATATAAAATTAGGCAAAATTCCAAAATAAAGTCAAGAAAATTACGCGATATTATGAAAGTCAGAATTGCGAAGTTATAAAGTCAGGATTATGTGATATAAAGTCAGGAATTGCGAGTTATAAAGTCAAAATTATGTAATATGAAGTCAAAATTGCGAGATATAAGAGTCAGGAAGTTAAGTTATAAAGTCAGAATTGCGTAAGTTATAAAGTACAAAATATCCGAGATATGAAGTCGGAATTACGAGAAATATAAAGATAAGAAAATTGAGAAATATGAAGTCAGAATTCCGAGTTATGAAACTGCAAGAAGTCGTGTCGATATAAAGTCAGAAGTTCAAGATATAAAATTAGAATTGCGAGTTATAAAAGATCAGAATTATCAAGTTATAAAGTCAGGGGAAAATTGCCAATATAAAGTCAGAATTGAAATAAAGAATTCAGAATTACGAGTATACAAAAGTCAGAATATGTGATATAAAATCCAAAATTAAGAAAATATAAAGTCAGAATTACGAGTTATAAAGTCAGAATTGCGAATTATAAAGTTCAGAATTAGAGAAATATGAAATCAAAATTGCCGAGATATAAAGTCAGAATTGCGAAATATTAAGATCAGAATTGCGAGATTTAAACTATTCTGACAGGGAAAGATATTTGCAGAGTTATATCTTCACAGTCACAATTCTAGAAATATGTCAGGAATTTCGACATATAAACTCGCAATTATGTGTTATAAAGTCAGAATTGCGAGATGTAAACTCGCAACTGTGAGAAAAAAAAGTCAGAATTGTGAGATGCAAAGTCACATTTTTTCTCAGAATTGCGACTTTATATCACACAATTCTGACTTTATATATCAATTCTGACTTTATAAACACGCAATTGTGAGATAAAAAGTCGCAAATCAATTATTTTCCTTTTTTTATTCAGTGGTGGAAACAAGTTTCCATGGGCAGTGGTGATGTCAGTAGGCCTAGATACAAAATTCGTATCTCCTTACACACGGCCTACATCCAGACAGCACAAGTAAAACACGCTCACTCTTGGCTTCAGGCTGCGATAGTAACCTGAGACACCTGTCTTACGTCATCTTTTTGGCAAACATCCTGTCGGGACAATGAAAAAGATAAAAAGTTAAGCCCCCAGAGTGTCATTACATGAATCACGTGCCCATATCGCTGCAGAATGAGAGTGTGGCGAATATGTTAAATGCCATAGTTGTGAGCACATTATATATACAACATTAGAGCTTACAGTGTGAATCACTGAACAAACAATAGCTGGATAATTTAATCAGAGTGAAACGGAGCAAAGAAACGGGGGGTGTTAGCTGTCCGTCAACGTTCTGGCGAAGGCGAAGGCTTTCTTTCGGGCACATACCTGTGAGCTGTTACCATACATAGAATCAGCACTTATCACAGAAGAGGGATATAAATATTGAATTTAGAGCGTCTGGCTCGTAAGGAAGCCAACAACTTAATGCTGCGACTATGAATAGAAATCTCTTTATTAGCTGTCCCAGTACACGTTCTTCTCATTCGCAGAGCTGTAAATTGAGAGGATAAAGGGATTTTGTTTGTAAAACATGTCATTAAGAATGAGAGTCGTCCTTTTGATCATTAATGTGGTTTACTGTTTGTTAAAACAGACTTTTTTTTTAATGTAAGCTCACTTTGTACCAAGAGAACAACAGTGAGAATGTGGTAATGTGTTTGGTCTCAACTTCAAAACCCAAACCGTCCCAAGATTTCATTAGCAGGAAATAAAGCTACAAGAACACAGACGTACTGTCCGGCCAAGTCGCCGTTTGAATTTAAGTAGGCAAACGCTCTTTGATTGGATTATTATTGCAGTGATTATCATGTTAGCATTATATTGGGAACAGTTCTTCTAACTCTAAATGATGGAGTGTGTAGCTTTTCATTTTTTAACAAGCATGTAGGAAGACTTATCATGGACATATATCGGATGACAATGTCATCCTGGTATATGGCCTGAGGGTACATGGCTCTTCCATTGGAGAAAGTTTAACGGCTAACTTGGATGACGATGGGCTGTCGTTTATAAATAATAAGCAGTTTCAGTTTATTCAGCATAGTGAAGCCTCGCCACCATTGACATCCATTAAAAAAAGGCTTCTGGCCTTGGCCTTTATTGCTAACCAGTCATTTGCTCAGGCTTGTGTCATTCCAGACTTTTATGGATTTCTTTCTTTTGCAGAACAGAAGATAGTTTTTTAATACAGTGATAGTCAGTGGGGTCCAAAATAACACTGGGCGTTTATTGTAAGGGGGAAAACACAATTTTTCTAAATAATTATTTTGAACTATGCAGAACAAAACAAGCCGGAAAATACACTCGGACAGTATTTTGCATAAAATCAGATAGTAAGAATACAATACTGCATGCTGAACACAAATGTTGTGGAAATGCTGAAAAATGTGCTTTACACAACAGGCCCAAGTTTGCATTGCATTTGTTCCATAAACAGTAATGTAGACTTAATTGCGATAACTTTGCGACAGCGATATTGTATTTGAGCTGCTGCAGCTGCTTTGAGCTTAATTATGAATAATGATCATTCTTATAGTCCCCACAGAACCAATCACTCAAATGCCTCAGAAATATTCAGCCTGTCCCAGTGATAGTAATTTACTCTAACGTCTAAACATCCTTCCCATGCTCATTCAAGATAGAAGTGAGCCTCAACTGTTATCTGTGCATGACTTCACTGCCTCAAGCTGAAAGCGTTCATGGTATTTGACCAGGAACTTTGTTTTAATTGTGATATCAGGGTCAATCTGTCAGGCGCTGCCAGTGTGATAATGTTCCACACACTGGGTTTATTGCACAGTGGGGCTGATTGTGTCTGTCTGTGATACACCGTCCTGAGACCATGGCTCTGGTCCAGAAACAAGTGAGCTGCAGTTTAGGGCACAAGCCTGTATCAGCTCGCCAGCACAAAGATGGTCACCTTCTACAAAATAATTACACTTTAGCGACTTTAATTTCTTTTTTTTTTTGATTGAAATGATACACTTTTAATTAATTAACAATTCATTTATGGAACATAAATACGGAATTTACAATTATTATGGAACATTGCAGCATTTATTATTCATCATTATTCCCTCAAATAAACCTGATCGACAAAATCAAGTCCCGCCCTACATTTTTTCTTGTTCGAGAAGCTGTTTAACTTAACGTCACAATTGTAAACAGAGGATTTGAACTTTTAAGTGCAAACAGATTGTTTTTGGAAACTTAATTGCATTTTATTAATTATTAATTATTAATATTTAAATGAAAATGTATAGTAAATTATTGGAAACTTAATTGCATTTTATTGATTATTAATTATTAATATTTAAATGAAAATGGATTATAGTAAATTAAGGGAAAGAAAGCTCTCGGACTAAATCTAAAATATCTTAAACTTTGTTTTAGAAGATGAACGGAGGTCTGATGGGCTTGAGGACAACAGGAGGGAAAGTCAGTGACATCATTTTCATCTTTGGGTGAACTAAACATTTAAGTTGCAATTTAGATCTGAAAAACACATCCAGTTTAACATAATATCAAGAACTTTACAAGTACTTTATGATGTTAAAAGGTTATTAAAACATAATGATGCAAGTTGTAGGAAACTTTTCTTTCCTTGTAGAAAAGTTAGCAACAATTTGGTGCCGTGACCCGAATAGAGAATCTTACCTGAATCAAGAACTGAAACTTCAATACAGAAAAAATTTCATTTTACACTATGGGCTTGTTTTAAAAGTGTTAAGAAACATAGTCATGAAAGTGTACCAAAGTGAGCTTTTTATTTCATTAATAATTTTCCAATAGTTTTTAAAAAGAACACTAAACAAAATCCACTTCTTTTTCACAAGCATAGGCCCAAGGATAATTTGAAGAAGCCCAACCAGAAGATGTTTTATTAATGGTAATTGTGAGTTACATTTTAAAATAAGACAAAGTCAGATGGCAAGATTAAAGACAAAACAAAAGGGAGATATAAAGTTGCAAAGTCACTCAGAACTAACTTTATTTACTTAGTCAAAGATTTTCTAAAAGAGTAAAATCATCACACATGATTCACTAATGCCTGAAAACCAGAATGTGTCCAAATATTTTGTCTAATTTTTTTATTTATAATCATACAACCTACCAAACATTATTGTGAAATGTCTATTGTTGAAAATTGTTCTGACTTTCATTAAAAATGCCACTTTTGTTATCGAAGGACATTCCCTTTATGGGGCCACTGAATGTGATCGAGAGACTGGTATACGGTGCGATTTGTTTTGACAAAATATGATTTTAAAAAGACCAACAAAGTGACAGATTAAGATGGTGCTGGGCAACATTTACTGAGGCACTTGCATTATGGTTGGTGGAGCATTGGTGGTCAGATCTGGAACAGATCCAACAATAATCTTTGGCATCAGAGGGGGAACGAGGAAAGAGAAACACACTGTATATGTGTGTTTGAGATAGCTAGAATAAATTAACCAACAAATCCATATTGTTCAACTAAAATAAAGCCTCTTAGCATTCTAAAAATGATCTTTTCTGCAGCACAACAGATGTATTTCTCAGTAGATGATGTAAAAAAAGAAGAAAAATAATTCAATTTAATTCTCCCAGCAGACTACAAACACTAGACCTCGGGCGACTCCTGCAGCACACAGTCATTGTTCAATTGTTCAGATATCAATCAATTCATAATGACCTACATCTGCGAAGGAGTCACCAGAATTGGAACAACAGATAAGAAATGGGGCCTTCGAAAGGAAAAGAGGATGCCCGAGTTGTATTTCAAGGGAAAACAGTCCGTATAACATTAATAGGAAACAGTAAAAGAGTTTTTAGTTGTAAGAGGGATTTGCAGTCCAGGCAAACATGTTCTACAGTGTGCTTTCTGTGTTTTTTTAATAAGACACTCCACCATTTTTAACGTGTCCCATACCATCGTAGATTTTTTGCACTCTCAAAAAAATCTTAACATATGGGAATCCTCCAAATCAGCATATTTGGGGTATGGCGATGAAGGTCATTCATGTTTAAGGGCATCTAAATCACTCTATGTGGGACAAATATGGACAAACCCAAACGTTGGGTTAAACATGTAATTAAAAAATTCAACCCAATGGCTGGGTATGTCCATATTTGACCCAACGTTAGGGTTAAAACAACCCAGCAATTTTTAGAGTCAATAAATGCTGCAATGACATCCATGTCAAGTAATTTAGCTCTGGTCTGGCAATGATCAGATCATTCAATACACCTTATCTAAATGTCCGTATTCACTTCCTGCCACTCACGGCATTGTACTATTTACTTTAAAAAAAAACTATGAGGGGAAGAAAAGACTATTAAGGCATGTCTATCCATGTTCCTTAATCAAGGTTCCCATGGGAAGTTCTGGTATAGGAAGGGAATTTGAAATCAGCAGTTTCAATCTGGAGTAATACATTCAGAATTACATAAAATAAATTATAACAAATTCAGCCTTGACAAGAAAAAAATTTAGTAGAGGGAGAAAAGTAATAGCTAGGGTAAACTATCGTGTGTGTAATGTCTATAAAGTTTAAAAAAATATAAAGGCAAATTATCATTCAGAAATGTCTTTAAAAGAATAATCTTTTAGTAGCTGCGCCAAGACAAATTTTAATCGTGACACAGAGACGACGAAGCGCGACCTGAAGCAACTTTTGGTAAGTATTTCTGATTACTTATTTTGTCATTTTGCTTCTATCTATGCCATGGGCTGACTTTAGACAGTAAAAGATTGCCTGCGAGGCTGTGCGAGCTTCTCCTACTGTCTATACGGTAACTTCTCTACTGTGCTGTGGTTATGACGCAATTTTTAGCCTATTTTTAAAAGAACGGCTTCTACGTGGCCATAACATAACATACAAAGTAATGGAGCCTTTTATACATTGTTGTGTTTCTTTAGAAATAAATAATGGATAAATGGAGTCTTTGGACGAATCAGATTTAAAGTTATTCGCCGTCAAAGTGACCCCAAAATGAATGGGAGTCAATGGGATGCTAACAGCAGGTGATAGTACGCTACAATGGCGGCCCCCGGAGGCAGCTTCAACTTCCAGCTGATGGATTGCATGCAAGGTAATAATGGGCGTGAACCTTCCGGACAATGTGAGCTACAGTTAAGCCAATCACAACACACCGTCCCAAACTAACCAATCAGAGCCCACTGCCTATTTCTGAGGGAGTGGTTTCATAGAATCAGGAAGTCATCCAGTCGTTCAAATAGCAGAGGAGAACGCGGCTGACAATAAAGGAGAAATTTATGAAAAATAAGACTTTTTAAAAAAGAAAAAACACGAATACATGTTATATTGCACCCCATAAACACAATCATGCAAAGAAAAAAAGCATTAAACCCGATTTGCAAATCGTTAAGCTCGCCGATAGTTCAGGGTGTTATGGCGCGCAAATCGTGGGGGATTAGAGGGCAATGAATGCTCGCCAATAGACCACTTTGCGCCGACGTCACAGTTACGTCACGGCGCTAGCTGGAGGCAAAACAAAGTGAAAACTGGAGGCGGCTAATGCAAATCAGCAGAGATTCGGCTACATAATAAAGAGCTTAAATTACTTTGATTATCGTATTGTGTTGTTTGGTGCTAGTATCACTGAAAAATGAATACGCTGTATCTGGACTTTTTATTTCTAGAAAATATTCACATGATTAAAATCGCACCGTAATGTCACTGTTTACATTGTCGTCGTCTCGGCGCTGGCTCGGCAGAACTGCAGATCGTACACACAAGTCTTGTACATGACCATTCAGCACATAGTTATAGGCATCTAAAGATTTATACGCCCTCAGTTTCTCTTTACGATCGGTTTCTCTATAAGGTAGGTGTAGAAGTCAGGCCACTCAACCGAGGTAACGTAACGTTAATCCTGTCAGATCGTCCATGCATTTGAGTGAGCGTGTAGGCGGCTACGGGTCGGCCAATCTGGTTCTGTCCGTTAAAATTAACTTTTGAAAATAATAATCGCGGTCCCGGACACTGAGTGACCTTACGCATTGAGATAAAATCTGATTTTCTTCAGTCATTGGTAAAAAACAAGCTAACAAAGCTTGCTTACTTGCATTAGTTAAGCGGCCAGAGCGTTCGTTCTGCCTCCACCTAAGCTCCGCCCACATAAAAACGTCACCGTGTTTTACCAACTGTAAAGGTGTTTATATGTTAGTATGAAAGAGCCAATAATGCATCAAAGATGCTCGCAGACGCCTTGCAGACGCGTCGCCGAGTCTCAGAAAAATATCTAGCATGCTAGATATCCAGAGCTGTCGCACCGACTCAACCTCACGTGATGTTATGAGCTACAGCCAATCAGAGTAAAGCATGGGTTGAAGTCACCGGGTAAATCTTACTTTTTCTTTTTTTGCGTTTTTTTTTTCTCAGAGCAAATCATCACGCAAATAGTTTGCAGCACTAGTTTCTGTCTAACGCCCATATTCGCGTGTTGTGTTTCTTCGCCATCTTCCCATTCAATTGATCAACCAAGATACCTAGATATCCAGAGCTGTTGCACAACTCAACCTCACGTGATGTCATGAGCTACAGCCAATCAGAGTAAAGCATGGGTTATGGTTGCTGGGTAAATCTTATATTTTCTTTTTTTGCATTTTTTTCTCAGAGCAAATCATCATCGCGCAAATAGTTTCAGTCTGACGTCCATATTCGCATGTTGTGTTCTTCGCCATCTTCCCATTCAATTGATCAACCAAGATACCTAGATATCCAGAGCTGTCGCACGAACTCGACCTCACGTGATGTCATGAGCTACAGCCAATCAGAATAAAGCATGGGTTGAAGTCACCGGGTAAATCTTATTTTTTTTTTTTTGCGTTTTTTTTTTCTCAGAGCAAATCATCGCGCAAATAGTTTCAGTCTGACGTCCATATTTGCGTGTTGTGTCCGGCCCAAACTCACACCATTGGTTGAGTCAAATGCCTTGTCGAGGCTTAAATGGATCCTTAAACAATATATCTATCGTAGCAATGACATCAGTTTGCATGATAACGACAATGCCAAGCTACACAAGCTAAGCAAGCCATGACGTAATGTTTAGAGAAAGAAAAAAACAAGGTCAAACCCGGCAATTCAGTGCGGGAGAAGAAAATCATCGCCAACAGTGTTTCAGATAAACAAAAGTCTAATATGTTTTCAATTTACATAGGATAAACTACATCAATACGTTGGATACTGGCACTCTCTGAACTCTTGCAGAGGGTTAACGGTCTCTGGTGCTCCATGTTTACAGGTTGACAGGTTCTGTTTGCAGACGGTGCTGTGAATGGCAGAATTGAAACGTTGTGTTTGTGTAAACAGCATGAGTAGAGTTGGACCGGGCCGTACGTCTGCTGCCACACAGATGACGAGACGGGCTTTCTGGGATATGTCCTCACAATACGCCTCACTGCTAGATGATAATGTTTGTCTTGTGTGTGTGTGTTTTGCTCCATTGCTCTTCCCTTTCTCCCCAAGACCGTGAGCTTCATTCTTGGCAGATTTTCCCACATGCGACGGCCAACTGTGCATTATTTATATGTTTTTAATGCCATGCATTCTTTAAATGTATTTAGGGTGTTCTGCATATTGTTGCATGAAAAAAAGCAGGTGTTGTTGCCACAGGTGTGGCACAAGAGTCGAACATTTATGGGCCGTGACCTGCGCGGTGATTCAAGTGGGCAAAAATATTATTGCAGTAATTAATGAATGACTTTCGTCTTCTAGTCTGACAGTATTTCCAGTGATCTCATGTTTGTTTTCAGGGGACACTGACATCAGCTTGCAAAGACATTACACTGGAGCATCTGCCATAAAACACACAAGCCATTTATCAGCATAATGTAAAGTCGACTCATTGAAGCAATGAGGAAAAGCTATTAGAAATGCATTTGTACTACATGAAACGATTTGTAGGGACATGGTTGTAAACGCAGAAACTCTAAACAATTAAAGAGGAAAAATGATTCGAATAGTTTTTGAGATGTAGCATTATGAATCACTTAACCCTATGAAGCTTAATGTATCATATTTGATACACAACCTTCTAAATGACCGATTTTTTTATATTCCAATTTTGCAATTCAGTTTTGATTTTAAGATGACTTTAAAGGAGTAGTTCACTTTTGAAAAAACGGCTGATAATTTACTCACCCACATGTCACCTGAGATGTCCATGTCTTTCTTTCTTCAGTCGAAAAGAAATTAAGGTTTTTGATGAAAACATTATGGATTTTTCTCCATATAATGGACTTCAATGGGAACCAAACGGTTCAAGGTCCAAAAGACAGTTTCAGTGCAAACTGCAAACTGTTCAAAGGGCTTTAAACGATTTCAGACGATGAATAAGGGTCTTATCAAACGTTTTTATAAATAAATAACAAAGTTTAAGTTTTATAAGCTCAAATGCTCGCACGTTTGTGACTCTCCTGTTCGAACTCGTTCATTGAAATGAACAAATCTTTTTCCGAGGCGAACAACGAAATGATCGAATTGACTCGGGAAAAGATTTGTTCATTTTGATGAACGAGTTCGAACAGGACGCAGTCACGAACGTGCATCACAGAACAGAGCAAGGCGACCATTTGAGCTTAAAAAACTTAAACTTTGTTATTTATTTATTAAATGAGTGATCGTTTTGCTTGATAAGACCCTTATTCATCATCTGGAATCGTTTAAAGCTCTTTGAACAGTTTGTAGTTTGCACTGAAACTGTCTTTTGGACCTTGAACCGTTTGGTTCCCATTGAAGTCCATTATATGGAGAAAAATGCTGGAATGTTTTCATCAAAAACCTTAATTTCTTTTCGACTGAAGAAAGAAAGACATGGACATCTTGGATAACATGGGGGTGAGTAAATTATCAGCAAAAGTTTTTTCAAAAGTGAACTACTCCTTTAAAGTCAGCATAAAACTAACGTTGTGATAGTCTTCCCTATTGTGGCGTATCCGAGTGAAACGGCTTCTTGAACAAGAAAAAATGTAGGGCGGGACTTGATTTTGTTCAATGATTGGATGGTTGTAGTTTGCTATTGGTCGATCTCATGTGAGAGACAGGTTGCCCCGCCCACACGCCAGTAAACACATCCTTGCAATAGGGAGGCAAAGTTATTTTAAGTACAGATTATGAGCGCACATTAATAAAGAAAAGGTTAATTTTGGTTTCATAGCGACTTAAATCAGCATCGTCCCAATAACCAGTAACAAAAACTCACACTTGCATGAAAAACGCAACAGTAATTCATAAAGTTGTGTGTATATAATGAACTTTCAGCCATCATGCAACTGCTCTGACGCCGAGCTCATACAATAACATTAAACAAAACAGAGCGCAAAACAGCAATATCGGTGACAGTCGATCTCAGTTCATCACTCAAGTGTGTTTAAATTTACTTTTCATTTCTTCAGGGAAAATATTCATAAGTCACATTCAGATCTCTAGAGAAAATAAACCGGGCCGTGTGAGTCATCGCCTCTTTCACACTAGCATGAGGATTGTTCCCTGTGATTCAGACCTCTCCCTTCCTCTTATCTCCTCACTGTTGCTCTCAGAAGAACACTGAACTAGAGTAAAGGCTACAGAAGAGCAGTGACACAGATAGGAAAAACAACAACATTAAAGGAGGAGTTCACTTAAAAAAAACTTTTGCTGATAATTTACTCACCCCATGGCATCCAAGATGTCCATGTCTTTCTTTCTTCAGTCGAAAAGAAATTAAGGTTTTTGGATTTTTCTCCATATAATGGACTTCAATGGGAACCAAATGGTTCAAGGTCCAAAAGACAGTTTCAGTGCAAACTACAAACTGTTCAAAGGGCTTTAAACGATTCCAGACGATGAATAAGGGTCTTATCAAGCGAAACGATCACTCATTTTATAAATAAATAACAAAGTTTAAGTTTTATAAGCTCAAATGGTCGCCTTGCTCTGTTCTGTGACGCACGTTCGTGACTCTCCTGTTTGAACTCTTTTATCAAAATGAACGAATCTTTTTCAGAGTCAATTCGTTTGTTTCGTTCTTTGAATGAACCAAATTACTCAGAAAAAGATTGGGGACAGGATGTAAACAGTCTAAGTGGTTGTAAAAAAAAATAGTCACTCAGGACCTTCGGGTTCAAATGGATCCCCATAGGAAATGAATGTGAAATTGTCAAAAATATGAAAACTGAAAGAATTGCATTTTTATTAAGTTAGAATAAGTTAGAATTAAACATTGGGTAACAAAATGTTTTCCATTTGTTCTCTTTCCAATGCAATGTTCAGATTTGATTGTATAATAAATTAAAACTGGCACTTCAAATTACCATCTAAACCAACCAAACAAACAAAAAACAAGACAAAAATGTCTTTGAGAATCTATAAAACATCAAGAGTGCAAAACAGACACAGCCACACACACACAATATGTTTTTATATTTTAAAAATCAACAAACTAAAAAAAAATGGGTATATATTTGCAAAAATCACTAGAATCCCCAAGCCTTTCTACAGAGAGCTGTACTGTAAATCCACTAAAGTGGTAAAAATGTGCTATTGCGTCATAAAAATGCTCAGTGTGTCTACCAGATGACATCTATCTTTTTCAAAAATTGCTTTCATGAGGCCTAGGCTTCACTCTAAAATGTAATACAGCTAAAAAAAAAGAAAAAAAAAAAGAAAAAAAAATCTATTATGTTCAATGGGAAAAATGGGTCATAATTATTGCATAAATATTAATTATAAATCATAAAATTATCTCAAAACACCAAAAAAGAAAAGAAAAAAATTATAAAAAAAACAAGTAATATAAATATTATGATTTTTTTTTTTAATATAAATCCTGCCCTTTGGGTCCATTTGGACCCGAACACCCCAAGTGTGACTGTTAAACGAACAACCCCAGAGGGTTAAATGAGCGATCGTTTCGCTTGATAAGACCCTTATTCATCATCTGGAATCGTTTAAAGCCATTTGAACAGTTTGCACTGAAACTGTCTTTTGGACCTTGAACCGTTTGGTTCCCATTGAAGTCCATTATATGGAGGAAAATCCTGGAATGTTTTCATCAAAAACCTTAATTTCTTTTCGACTGAAGAAAGAAAGACATGGACATCTTGGATGACATGGGGGTGAGTAAATTATCAGCAAAAGTTTTTTTAAAAGTGAACTACTCCTTTAAGCAGAAGCAGAGATGATGGAGAAGACGTTAAAAATCGCTGATGGCAAAGTGACGCTGTATTTACACAATGCTTTATGGCTTTTTGTAAATCAGTGTTGTAGCTTGACATTAAATAAATGTGTCATGTCTGCAGCGTACATTTGTTTAAATCTATAAGGTCTGAAAAGGAACAGACTGGTCGGTCAGTATACTGACTGACATATTACATGTTCCTGAATGTGCAAGTGCATTGCAGACGGATGGTGTGCGGGCTGTCCGCTAAAACTCCCATCGCACTGCCTTAAATGGGAATCGCATAGAAACAAGCCATGTTTTCTGTGTGGTTCTGATTAATACCAGATTCGACTGCACTGGCCCTCATCCAGTTCCCACCCAGGGACACGCTGATTTCTTTTTCTTACACTGTCGAACACACATTAGGGTATGCCATGATCTGTTCCCCTATTTTAGACAGATCTTTCTCATTTTATAAATGCCTTTTCTCTGAGTCTTGACACAGTGCCAGTTGGAACAACAGGACGAATAGTTCAAATGGGAGTTGGACGCGATACACAAAGCACTTTGCTGCTATAAACTTTGCTGCGTGCAAGCCGACCTTTACAAATGAAGTCTTTTGGTTTGTAAAAGGTGACGTTAGAGCTATACACACATCAGCGTGATGGAAGGTTTGAGCATAAAAATGGCATTGCTTTGTATTGTATTTTTTTGTAAGGAAAAGAAGAATAAGTGTTTGTTACATGGGATATTATTGTTAGATATAATAACAATAAATTAATTAAATATAGGCTATTTCAAACTATATTTTTAATTTTACAATTATCAAAAAAAAAAGATTTGCGTGATACATTTTTGTTTATCGTGTAACATTGCAACACACGTTCTCTGTAAAAGACAGTCAATAATAATATTAATAATAGTTTATCATATATTTATATATACAAATAATCATATTTATTGTATATTCCCAATGAATAATATTAATAATAATTAGGGCTGTCAAACGATTATAATTATTTTGTGTGTATATATATATATATATATATATACACTCACCGGCCACTTTATTAGGTACCCCATGCTAGTAACGGGTTGGACCCCCTTTTGCCTTCAGAACTGCCTCAATTCTTGGTGGCATAGATTCAACAAGGTGCTGGAAGCATTCCTAGGGAGTTTGGTCCATATTGACATGATGGCATCACACAGTTGCCGCAGATTTGTCGGCTGCACATCCATGATGCGAATCTCCCCGTTCCACCACATCCCAAAGATGCTCTATTGGATTGAGATCTGGTGACTGTGGAGGCCATTTGAGTACAGCGAACTCATTGTCATGTTCAAGAAACCAGTCTGAGATGATTCCAGCTTTATGACATGGCGCATTATCCTGCTGAAAGTAGCCATCAGAAGTTGGGTACATTGTGGTCATAAAGGGATGGACATGGTCAGCAACAATACTCAGGTAGGCTGTGGCGTTGCAACGATGCTCAATTGGTACCAAGGGGCCCAAAGAGTGCCAAGAAAATATTCCCCACACCATGACACCACCACCACCAGCCTGAACCGTTGATACAAGGCAGGATGGATCCATGCTTTCATGTTGTAGACGCCAAATTCTGACCCTACCATCCGAATGTCGCAGCAGAAATCGAGACTCATCAGACCAGGCAACGTTTTTCCAATCTTCTATTGTCCAATTTCGATGAGCTTGTGCAAATTGTAGCCTCAGTTTCCTGTTCTTAGCTGAAAGGAGTGGCACCCGGTGTGGTCTTCTGCTGCTGTAGCCCATCTGCCTCAAAGTTCGACGTACTGTGCGTTCAGAGATGCTCTTCTGCCCACCTTGGTTGTAACGGGTGGTTATTTGAGTCACTGTTGCCCTTCTATCAGCTCGAACCAGTCTGGCCATTCTCCTCTGACCTCTGGCATCAACAAGGCATTTCCGCCCACAGAACTGCCGCTCACTGGATATTTTTCCTTTTTCGGACCATCTCTCTGTAAACCCTAGAGATGGTTGTGTGTGAAAATCCCAGTAGATTAGCAGTTTCTGAAATACTCAGACCAGCCCTTCTGGCACCAACAATCATGCCACGTTCAAAGTCACTCAAATCACCTTTCTTCCCCATACTGATGCTCGGTTTGAACTGCAGGAGATTGTCTTGACCATGTCTTACATGCCTAAATGCACTGAGTTGCCGCCATGTGATTGGCTGCTTAGAAATTAAGTGTTAACGAGCAGTTGGACAGGTGTACCTAATAAAGTGGCCGGTGAGTGTATATATATATATATATCCATGCATGTATATTTAAGAAAAAAATATATATTTATATATGAAATATTGACATCTATATATAATATAAATTATATATAAATCTATATACAGTATATACATGCTTGTATATATTTAAGAAATATTTTCATGTGTGTGTTTTTATATATATATATATATATATATATATATATATTTATATATTATATATATATATATATATATATATATATATATATATAATTATACACAGTGTACCCACAAATATTATGTAAACACAAACTTTTATTTCGGATGCGATTAATCGTTTGACAGCCTAATAATAAATCACATTTTAATGATGTTTAATCGTTTTAATTATCAATGCAATAAGAATGCAAGAAAAATTGATTGACAGTTTATGGTCACTTTGAATAATATTTAATTAATTAACATTAATGTTCATAATACATTAACATTAGAATTTAAATGTCTATATTTTAGCTTTGAAAGGCTTGTACAAATCTCACAACCTGATAACTCATTGACAAGGTTCCTGTTGATATTTTTCAAGACTGTGATGTCTATTGAAGTGAACATTAAACTTTAAAAAATATGGCTGTGTTCTACAACTCTGACAGAACTTCAAAATAACTCAATATTATCACTTGATACTACTAGGTTTATAATAGGTGCAAGTTGATGAGGCTACCATGAACATAAATCTGCATTTAAAGGTAAAAATGGGGCCTAGTTAGTTAGCAATGCCAGTCTTTTGAGTGTTAGGGGAAAAGAGAAATAAAGTGACACCTTTGTAATTTTATTTATTTTATTTTCATTTATTTATTTTATTTTTTTATAATGTATTTTTTTTATTGTAATTATTTTTATTTATTTATTTTTTACCTTAAGTGATATGTGCCTTGCTTAATACTCATTTACCTGTATTTGTCAATGCCATTGTAGATGTATATTCTATTTTTGTTTTGTTCTTATTGTTTAATAAAACAATAAAAATATAAAAATGCAGCAGCCATTACTCAAAAAAAAATGGTAGGGGCCATCTCTTCATTGTAATTGGTTGATCAAGGACCAATCAGGTATTACCATAGACTGGGTATTACTCATAATATATAGCCTATATATATATATATATATATATATATATATATATATATATATATATATATATATATATATATATATATATATATATATATATATATATATATATATATATATATATATAAGTTTAACAAAACATGTATTGTCCATTCCAATGGCTACAGGTTCTTAAGGGGTTAAAATAATAAGAAAAATCATACATTTCATTATATGCTTGACTTGCAGCATTTGACACTTTGGTACCGTACTACGTCATCAACATGAGCCACGAGTCTTGACATTCAGACGCATGCGGAATGTTTTCATGAGTTTTTGACCTTTATATTACCTTTAAAGTGAATTACGGTAAGTATTATGCACACATTTATTTAACAAACACACAGAACAGCCTGTTGTTGTGTAATGGAAACAAGTTGGCCTCGGTAAAACAGATGTGTGCGAACCGGTTAGCTTATAGCTAGCAGCTGATTAGTTGACTGCTAGCGCGTTTAACGTAAACATTTACTACATTTCAGGAAACTGAAAGCCTTAAAACGGCATGTCCGCGCGTCAAGGATCGGTCCATGCGAAATGGATCATTGGTCATGTAATCGGAACCAAGATGAAGAAGACAGCAAAGGTTCGAGTGACCAGACTTGTGCTCGATCCTTACCTGCTCAAGGTAAAGTTAACATAATGTTGAACTATTCTGATATTTTGCTATAAAACAAACAAAACCGCAGCACTTTTGTTTGTTTTAAAATAATGACGTATTATCTCTTGGTTCGTAACCAAAAATGCCCCATATGTAATGTTATATTCACTTTCTCCTTTCCAAGTATTACAACAAGAGGAAGACCTACTTCGCCCATGATGCTTTGGAGCAGTGCACCGTTGGGGATGTTGTTTTGTTGAAGGCCTTGCCGGAGAAGAGGTCCAAACACGTCAAACATGAACTGTCCGAGATTGTGTATAAAGTTGGGCAGGTGGTGGACCCGCTCACCGGGAAGAGGGTCGCTGGGAAGCAGTATTTGGAGCCTCTTACGGAAAGCACAGAAGACGCAGAAGTGTCTTTAACGGAAAAACTGGAGCAACTGAACATTACTGCTTCATCACCTCCTTTACCCTCGTAGCACGGTTTCTCTCTTTTGATGTATGCATAATGTATGTCTTGATCTTTACATTAAATATTATTACACTCACTCACTGCCTATTATTTGCGTGGTCATTAACCTTACAAAAAGCCTTACTTTTTTTTCCTTCACACAGACCGACAATTTTACGGTTTTTCTTATAGTGCAATTCTGTTGTTGATTTATATATAATTTATATTATATATAAATGTCAATATTTCATATATAAATAATATTTTTTTCTTAAATATACATGCATGCATGTATGTATGTATGTATGTATGTATATATATATATATATATATATATATATATACATACAAAATAATTATAATCGTTTGACAGCCCTAATTATTATTAATATTATACATTGGGAATATACAATAAATATGATTATTTGTATATATAAATATATGATAAACTATTATTAATATTATTATTGACCGTATTTTTGTCAAAAATAATTTTCTGTCTTTTACAGAGAACGTGTGTTGCAATGTTACATGATAAACAAAAATGTATCACGCAAATCTTTTTTTAAATATATTTAGGAAGTTAAATGTATCAGCGCCCTCTAGTGGAAGTGAAGACCAGTAATACTTTTCACACTAGTTTCTTGTCATTTATGATGGGTCAGACCATGTTGTAATGTCCAAAAAAATATCACATTCATAATATTTTAAACATTTACATTAAGAAAAACATGTTACCTAGCATAATCTACATATAGTGTATAAATTGCTTTTTTTATAAAGTAAAATGTAGGGCTGTGAAACGATAATCGCATCCAAAATAAAAGTTTGTGTTTACATTACATGTTTGTGAATTATTTTGTATATATAAATACACACACATATGTATATATTTAAGAAAAATGTGTTATTTATATATATATATATAATATTTATGTATAGTACAAATTATATATATAGATTTATGTAAAATACAAATTATATATATAAGCAAATATTTCTTAAATATATACATGCGGCTTGTGTGTGTATTTATATATACAAAATAATTATACACAGTTCACACACACACACACACACACACACACACACGTGTATTATGTAAACACAAACTTTTATTTTGGATGCGATTAATCGTTTCACAGCCCTAGTAAAATGTTTTCTATAATCCAGAAGACAAGTAACAATTGTTTATTTAAAAGATAACTGGCATATTAACCTTAATACTGATATGACTTGAATAATTATTTGAAAACAATATAAGTCTTAGGATTTGAAAAAAGATGATTACTATTCATTTCGTTCTACATTTAGACATAAAATATATTTAAATTATATTCATTTATAAACAGTCAGTTATAGGGAGATTTATGACACAGTCTATTCAAATATATACCAAAGATAGGAAAAACAACAATCAACGTTTAAGCTGTGCACTTCTTACAGTATGTTGTCATATTCTTACCATGTCTACCTGAATATAAACCGCACATTATTTTACTTCCATGATATGATGTTGCTCACTGTGCCGACTCCACTGTCCTCTGAATATGAGACACTTCCAGCACTGGCATGAGGAGCTGGAACGCGTCCTGGATATATGATGCACTGTTTGATGCCTTAAAATGGAAAATAAAGTGAAGGAAGATTTTAATACCCCTGTGCAAACATGAAAATATCTTGCATCTGTAAATGTCTTTTTTATTATTATTATTTAGGTTAATGTGAACATGCATGACCATCTTTAAAGGCAGGGTAGGTGATTTGTTAAAGAAACGTTTTTGTTATGGTTGAAAGTCTCCTCACATCCTGACAGCAATCACTACCTTTTAAGCAATCTAAATGTATTTATATGTACACTACCGGTCAAAAGTTTAAGATTGGTAAGATTTTTTTGTGTTTTTAAAAGAAGTCTCTTCTGCTCACCAAGGCTGCAATTTTTTGATAAAAAATACACAAAAAACACAGTAATATTGTGAAATATTATGACAATTTAAAATGACTTTTTTATGTTAATATATATTAAAATGTAATTTATTCTTCTGAAAAAAAGCTGAATTTTCAGCATCATTACTCCAGTCTTCAGTGTCACATGATCCTTCACAAATCACTCTAATATGATGATTTTATGCTCCAAAAACATGTATGATTATTATCCATGTTGAAAACAGTTTTTTACATTTTTATTTCAGGATTCTTTGATGAATAGAAAGTTCAAAAGAACAGCTTTTATCTGAAATGGAAAGCTTTTGTTACATTAAACACTACCCTTTAAAAAGTTTGGGGTCAGTAAGAATTTGTATTTTATTTTTGGGGAAATAAATAAGAAATCAATACTTCTATTCATCAAGGATGAGTTACATTGATCAAAAGTTACAGTAAAGACATTTATAATGTTAGAAAAGATTCTAATTAAATAAATGCTGTTCTTTTGAACTTTCTATTCATCAAAGAATCCTGAAATAAAAATGTAAAAAACTGTTTTCAACATGGATAATAATCATACAAGTTTTTGGAGCATAAAATCATCATATTAGAGTGATTTGTGAAGGATCATGTGACACTGAAGACTGGAGTAATGATGCTGAAAATTCAGCGTTTTTTTCAGAGGAATAAATTACATTTTAATATATATTAACATAAAAAAGTCATTTTAAATTGTCATAAAATTTCACAATATTACTGTGTTTTTTTGTGTATTTTTTATCAAAAATTGCAGCCTTGGTGAGCAGAAGAGACTTAAAAACATAAAAAATCTTACTGATCTTAAACTTTTGACCGGTAGTGTATATATCATCGATAAAATGTATATAAAATGTTCATCCCATCATTGAATTCGGTCCGAATGCAATGATACGATGTCCTTCCTGCCTTTTTCCTGTGTATTTTCATATCTCTGCGCACCTGCTCGACAGACGTATACAGTTCCTCCTGAACCGAAACAACAAGCTTATGGATATGTAAACCGATGACATTACACTGAGTTAAATTTATGAGTTTCACTGGCAACTTGTTGAAAAAAAAAACAAGTAGTTTGTTCGTTATAATTGTAATGTTATGCGTTTTGAGACATGAGGTGGTATCTCGTGGCGTTTTTGTTTGCTCCCCGCTGTACACATTCATGTGTTTTAGAGACGCTCTGAAGGCAGGGTGGGATCTCATGCTTTCAAAGCTAGCCTCTCTGAAAATGACGTACCCTTCCTTTAACATGATGAAAAGACAAACGGGCAGACAAACCTCCAGAAAAACGCTGGTAATCAGAGGATTGAGAACTTCTCCCTTTTCATTTGCCTGAAAAACACACATTTCAACATTGAATTTGAATATATATTGGGAATATTACAATAAATATATAATAAAATAGTATATTTTTTAAAAACTCTATTATAATGATCATAAACAATATTATAGATCTCCAGACTGTACTATGAGAAGTGAAGCGTCTTACCCCAATGGTAGTCAAGCACGACGTGTACTTCTTGGATAGTAGTGATACCTCCTTACAAATAACAATAGTAACTCTGAAAGTGAAAGACATTATGATTTTAATTTCTCCAAATACCAATTTTGCACAATTGTTTTGCAACAAGATAACTCACTGCGATAAGACTTTGGCTTGTTCGACGGCCGTCGCCTCCTCAGTGTTACAGTGAAGAAGCATTTCAGCTGCTTTCTGGAACTGCTCTATGGATCTGGCTGTGAACTCGGCCAGACTTGTAATGGCAAACAAATGAGCCTCCTATGAAAAAAAAAAAAAAAAAGTATTGTCAAAACACAGATACATTACTCTATGAAAGATATGTATGCATATCTTAAAAGGCCTCATAACAAAAGTTGAAGACCTCAACGCTGTATTTTGTCACTGGCGTTTCCTGTTCTTTCTCCTCTTCTTCCTCTTCTTCTTGCGGTGTGTTTTCACTTTGTAGCTTCATGTTTGTTATATGGTTGAATGCGTTTTTTCTGGCCTGAGTGGATATGAGTAATAGTAAATAATCGGACACACAAAATACATGAAGATTACAATTACGAAGAGACGCTCGGGTAATACCTTGCTTAGTTTGTCAGCTGATGTGGAGATCTGTAATCTTTCAAGAACATCTGTCAGTTCCTTCACAAAATCCTCTCCATCATCACCTGAGGATAAAAATGAAGATTTATTTTCTTTATGTGCACAACAAAAATATGTTGTTTATTTACTGAATCTGAAATGTTAAAGGGGTCCAGTTATGCATGCATGCATATATATATATATATATATATATATATATATATACACACACACACACACACACACACATATTATTTTCAGCTGTCTTTAGTGTGTATTGTTGCTGTTTGAGCATGGAAAAATGTCTGCAAAGTTACAAGACACAAAATCACTCCAAAGAGAGTTATTCTCTATATCAGTGCGCACTGTTTCTGAACTCCTCTTGTAGTATTTAGTTTTCTTCTGGAAATGCACACGTCACAATATTTCTCACTTAAATAATTCCCTCTTAAGGCATATGCAAAATAAAGGGACGATGCATGGTTGCCGTTATGTTAATGGGGGTGACATTTCTGAACCATGTTTGAAGCGTTTGACCAATTAGAACACACTGGTCCAGCCGACCAATCAAAAGTACATTGCGCTTTTCTAAAGGAGGGGATTTATAGACACAGGAACTAAACAGAGTGTTCCTGACAGACTGGGAAGTACGGAAGCGTATTGCTTTCACTTGAAGAAAAAAAAATCAGCTCTGTTTTTCTGAATTAACAAGTTAATTATCTCAGAATTACAAGATCATTTTTCATGGAAAAAAGTTTTTGCTCTGTTTTTCTGAATTAACGAGTTAATTATCTTAGAATTATGAGATCATTTTCATGGAAAAAAGTTTTTGCTCTGTTTTTCTGAATTAACGAGTTAATTATCTTAGAATTATGAGATCATTTTCATGGAAAAAAGTTTTTGCTCTGTTTTTCTGAATTAACGAGTTAATTATCTTAGAATTATGAGATCATTTTCATGGAAAAAAAGTTTTTGCTCTGTTTTTCTGAATTAACGAGTTAATTATCTTAGAATTATGAGATCATTTTCATGGAAAAAAAGTTTTTGCTTTGTTTTTCTGAATCTCAGAATTGCAAGATAATTTTTCATGGGAAAAAAGTTTTTGCTCTGTTTTTCTGAATTAACAACTTAATTATCTCAGAATTACGAGATAATTTTTCATGGAAAAAAGTTTTTGCTCTGTTTTTCTGAATTAACGAGTTTATTACTCAGAATTACAAGATCATTTTTCATGGAAAAAAGTTTTTGCTCTGTTTTTCTGAATTAACGAGTTTATTACTCAGAATTACAAGATCATTTTTCATGGAAAAAAGTTTTTGCTCTGTTTTTCTGAATTAACGAGTTTATTACTCAGAATTACAAGATCATTTTTCATGGAAAAAAGTTTTTGCTCCGTTTTTCTGAATTAACGAGTTAATTATCTTAGAATTATGAGATCATTTTCATGGAAAAAAAGTTTTTGCTCTGTTTTTCTGAATTAACGAGTTAATTATCTTAGAATTATGAGATCATTTTCATGGAAAAAAAGTTTTTGCTTTGTTTTTCTGAATCTCAGAATTGCAAGATAATTTTTCATGGGAAAAAAGTTTTTGCTCTGTTTTTCTGAATTAACAACTTAATTATCTCAGAATTATCGAGATAATTTTTCATGGAAAAAAGTTTTTGCTCTGTTTTTCTGAATTAACGAGTTTATTACTCAGAATTACAAGATCATTTTTCATGGAAAAAAGTTTTTGCTCTGTTTTTCTGAATTAACGAGTTTATTACTCAGAATTACAAGATCATTTTTCATGGAAAAAAGTTTTTGCTCTGTTTTTCTGAATTAACGACTTAATTATCACAGAATTACAAGATAATTTTTCATGGGAAAAAAAGTTTTTGCTCTGTTTTTCTGAATTAACGACTTAATTATCTCAGAATTACGAGATAATTTTTCATGAAAAAAAGTTTTTGTTCTGTTTTTCTGAATTAATGACTTGATTATCTCAAAAATTAGGAGTAAATCATTAATTCAGAAAAACAGAGTGAAACTTTTTTTTTCAAGAAAAATATCTCATAATTCTGAAATAATTAACTCATTAATTCAGAAAAACAGAGTAGATTTTGTTTCCTCAAGTGAATGCAATGCACTTCCGTAGGGAAGAGAGGAATTGGAACAATTACAAATATGTGAAAATTAATTTGTTTTGAACATTCAAGCATGAAAACCTATTCTAGTAGACTCCAAAAACAAAATCAAGATTTTGAAAAAGGGCGCAATAGGTCCCCTTTAATACATTATATTTTTTTACTTTAACTTTGTATCCGTTGTACTTTTCACCTTTCATGTCATCCTCCACCTCATCATCAAACTCCATGAGGGAAAAAGGCTCTTTAATGTCTTGTAGCTCCTCTCTCAGTTTAGCTAACTCTTCACCGGACAGAGTGGTCAGCACAGATTTCACCTGCGCAGAAACACCACACCAACATTCAAATCCTTTTAAATTCTATCATTAGTTAAATTTGTGAAAAAAGTAGTTCTATTGACCTTAGCTTCACTCTCTCTAGAGAGGATCTCCAAAGCCTCCAGATGGGACAGGCCTTGAAACTCATCAAACAACATCCCATAATGAGCCTTTTTGTCTGTTTCCGAAGAAACGTTTTCGGCTTTCTGCTGCTGCTCACGTTCCTTTGCTTCCCTTAAGACCTTTGAGAGATGAACAATTGAATCAGGTCAGTTTCATTCACAAGCAAAGGTCATATATTTATGCAGGGAGTTGAAGTTGCTATAAATATATTCCATGGGATTAGGACAGACTTCTGCACCTGTGACAGTGTGGAGTTTCTGTTCATCATCAGTCCCTTGGTTTTCTTAAAGCCGGGGTCTCCCTCTGCGATCACATCCATGGTCTTCTTCCCAATAAACTCCAATGCATCCAAACCGCCACTTATTACGGTTTTACCCTAGCCAACAAGCATTAGAAGACAATCAAATATACAACATTTGCATTTAAAATAATTCATGCATATTTATTTATACAATAATCATAATTAATACACATAATAAATGCTGGACGCTGCAGTCTATCTTTTTCTTTGTTTTGTAATGAAATTCATAAAGTAAGCACAATTTAATTTGTTTATAATTTTAATTTGTATGCATTTTTATTTGCACTTAAGCATTAGATCAGGAGAAACAAATTTTGTGTATATATTTACAATATAATAAAAACAAATAGTCTATGACAATATTTACGTTTTATATTCAGAACTTTTAATATGTGGACATCTAGTTTATGTAAATTACATAATAACAAATTACACAATAATCAAAACACATCTGTTTAGCTATGCATTTACTGAATGAGCACTGTAGCACTGTTTGTCCGACTGCTACTGTATTTTATTTAGTTTTTTAATCAACTTTTAATTATTTACGGTATTTTTTTTTTATTCTGAATTATTTTAATTACTCTGATTTCTTTTGATTATTTTAATTTCTTCTATGTAAAACACTTTGAATTACCATTGTGTATGAAATTTGCTATATAAATAACTTGCCTTGCCTAATAATAATAATAAATAATTTATAATTAATTATACATTTATTAAAATTCATGATTTGATTCTGGCTAGGGCTTAAGGCTAATATTTTTTTACAAATATTTTAAACTCTATTTCTACTAAAAAAATATTTTAGAACTTGAAATTACTTTTTAAAATGTATATTAATTTTAAAAATGCTCAAGACTTTTCCAGGTCTAAAAATCCTACTTAGGCTTCTACATATATCCGGGTTCTTCAAAGGAGAAAACAGTTGTTGAGCAGCTAAATTATTAAGAAATATATTGATTTTTAGAAGTTTTATCTGATTTATGAGTCATATGATGCATTTTAATGTCATTCATATGGGTGTAAAGTAGCTTACAAAAAGTTACAAACTCATGATCTCCCACAAAAGCCATTTATTCTATCTAACAGAGAATACTGATGCCTAAAATGCCTCCAGATATTACTTCCTTAAAAGTCTATGTCACAATAAAAATATTAGTATATTGCCCGCCCATAGGCATACGCAAAGAAAGACAAGGCTTTCTCAAATTGTACAGTACGTGAAAAATAATGTGTTTTTGAACATTAAACCATGTTAACCTATTCTATTACAGCCAATTAACAAAATAAGACTAATTTAAAGTTTGTTTTGTCTTATTTTAGATGATTTTCTTGAAGCTCTCTTGTAAGTTTGCTGAGTTGAGAACCACTGCCAAAAAAAAGCTTCATTCCATAATAAAAAATAAATAAATACAAAAAAAAATCAATGGTAACATTCAACAACAAAAAAATGATTAAAAAAATAAATAAATATAGATGCTAAAAAAAACAACAACTGAGTTTTAACATTATCTAGCATTCATTTAGCTTGCTCTTACCGTACTCTGAACTACAGTGGTTAAAGATGACAGCATTCCCATACTACTAGAGGAGATCATTCCCATAGCACCACCCATCCCATACACCTTCTCCCCTTCATCTTTATTCGTCTCATTGCTGTCTGAACCTGCAGAAAGATCAGAAACACTAAGGATATGTAAACCCACATATACCAATTCACATGTCAAATGAAGAGCACATCATTACCATCAGTTTTTTCCTCCTCCGCTTGAGCTGAAAGCTCCTCAGGACTTGGGATTCCAAGAGACGTCTCTGCTTTCTCAATGACCTGTGTCAAACCTTGGCCTTAGACAATGAAACAAAAACAGTATTAGTGTTGATGATATATAAACTGAGCTGTTTTTTGTATTAAAGTGAAAATCCTGTGCCACTTACCCACAGTAGCTACAGTGGCAGTAGCAGTGGAGAGGATGGATTTACCCCAGCTGCCCCAGTAACCCCAACCTCCCTGGGAAACAGTCGTCTCTGTGGAGGGCTGATGGGGAAAAGTGACAGTTCAGTAATAGATCAGTTTAGAATAGTTTTTGGACATGATTAGAAAAGGCAAAGCTTGGATAAGTTGTATGATTCATCACAACAGACTGGGCCAGCTGACCAATCGGATCAGATTGGGCTTTTCGGGAAACAGAGCATTTCAGGCAAAGAGTGAAAAGAGGTGCTGCCACAATGCACAATATGAGAATGTTTTGTTTTAACTCTAAATCATGTAAATGTATTCTAGCCCCAGAAATGAAATTATGAACTTGTAAATGAGTATACACTTGGGTGGGAATCACATTTTAATCAAATAAAACAAATTTATATCCTTACTGGCACTTATAGAAAATGAATGGGAAAATACAGATGTGTGTGTGTGTGTGTGTGTGGGTGTGTGTGTATATATATATATATATATATATATATATATATATATATATATATATATATTTGGGCTGTCAAATGATTAATCGTGATTAATCGCATCCAAAATAAAAGTTTGTGTTTACATAATATATATATATATATATATATATATATATATATATATATATATATATAAATAAATAAATAATTAAATAAATATATTAAATATATATAAAAAGATAAATATATATAAAAAAATACATATAAATACAGTATATGTATAAATTATATATAATCTATATACAGTATATACATGAAAATATTTCTTAAATATATACAAGCATGTGTGTGTATTTATAAAATAATTATACACAGTGCACCCACATATATTATGGGAACACAAACTTTTATTTTGGATGCGATTAATCACGATTAATCGTTCGACAGCCCTAATATATATATATATATATATATATATATATATATATATATATATATATATATATATATATGCATGGAAGGCAGATATGGTGGGTTGCTGTTGTGTTTGTGTATATATATATATATAATAATAATTATTAATAATAATATAAGTAAAAGTGTGATAGAAGCCTACATTTGGAGCACTTTCTGCTGATGGCGGTGCCTCTAGGTTCTTCTGTTCTTCTGCTGGAGGTTTAAGTTCTGGTCTTTTCCTCGTCTTTCGGGGTTGGTGTTACATCAGTAGAGCTGTCACCCTGAGCATCAGCGGAGGGCTCATCTCGCGGGGCTGATGACGGCTCTTTGGCCTCTTGATCCATTGATGTCTCTGTTCGGTCACTTGTGGAGCTTTCACTGTCAGACATCTTAACACATTCCAGCCTCCTGAAATGGACAAATAAACAATTCATATCTAAATTTTAATGCAAAGCTATATTATATTTAACTGTGTACATGACAATGTAATTTATGGAATTGAAAACCAACACATTTGAAACTGCCTTTAAAACAGTACAAGGAGGTTAAAGACTGAAATGATACTGAATAAAATAAGATTCAACACAGATTATAGATATTAGTGAACTTCTAGAGATGAGTTGATCATGAACAGCTGGTATAAGTGATTCTGGAGTACATACTCGCAAAATAAAGCACATTATATCTGTCTGTCACAGTGGAATACTGTACTGTACTTAAAGCTAAGCTAACTTTCACCAGCAATAGTTAGTCAACATCCAGTAAGCTGGACGCTATAAAAGTCATTATAGGGAAGACGGAGTTATTATTAAAATAAATAAGGGATAACCATAACATATCAAACCTATTCTTGATGACTGTTTCTCTTCGGTCCGGCCACGTCACTGGACTTAGTCCTCTGCTGTGTTTTGTTTTTCCCGTTACACTCTCTCTTTTCCATTGAGGAATGAAAACATCGACTCAACACACTATTCCGCCACCTGCTGTTTGGAGGACGTTCTTCCAATCCTAACAGAACAACAGCGCCTCTTAAAGGGATAGTTTAGCTAAAATTGTTAAAACATATTGTCATTATTTACTGACTTCTTTTGAACACAAAAGAAAATATTTAAAAGAATAAGAAAGCTGTGTCCCATAAATTTAACAACCTGATTAGTCGTCGCCACAATAATAGCCACAGTGCATCAAAAAAATTAACTTACCTCAGTTAATTTTCAACTGTGTATTGTTTATTTGTGTAAAGGTTTTTACTGTTTGAGTTAACTTTCAATTTATAAACTTTATAAACCCAGCCAATACAATCACAATGAACACATCCAAAATAAAATATTTAACATATAACAACTGCAAAGCCTCTAATTCGTAAAAAAAAAACGATATACGCACTAAATCAAGCATAACTCTAGATTGTATTATTTGACGGCTCCGAGATTACAGTTAATTTAAAAACTACACGCCCCAGAAACCCACCTCGAATCTGATTGGCCGGCGTCACACCATTGTGTTTTTGGCGTCTGTGATTGGTGCACTGCTGTGGTCGTCGACGAGTCTCTCGATGGTCTCACGCACAACATCAGAAACGAAATGGCTGAAGAAAATGTTGAGCAAACTTCTGGAATTTTTCAGGAAATTTTCACTTCGCCCCTGAACATTAGCTTGCTATGTCTTTGCTTGTTCCTTCTGTACAAAATCGTCCGTGGAGACAAGCCTGCAGATTTTGGCCCGGTTGAGGAGCCGTTGCCCAAACTAAAGAAAAGAGATTTTACTTTAGCAGAACTGCAAGAGTACGATGGAGTGAAAAACCCAAGAATCCTCATGGCTATCAGCGGGAAAGTGTTTGATGTTACGAGAGGGAAGAAGTTCTACGGACCAGGTATGGCACAAATTCAACCGCAAACTTATCTAAGGTGATAATAATTAGCTAACGTTACGTGGTTCTTGAATTATGTTTGCATTGGCGAGCCTTTTATTTCAAACATGACCTATTAAAAAAAACGCATGAATTTAATTTCAGACACGCCCCTTTGTCGCACTTTTTAAACGAGTACAAATGCAAAGTCATAACCCTTAACCTACCTAAAATTCAGGATAATAGTGATGACACGCAACCTTTTTAAAGTCTAGCTATGTTTGCATTTTTGTTCTTTGATATTGAGACGACTGCTATATTTTTTTAACCTTTTGCATTTTGCAATGCCAAAAACTGTTGCTTATCAGTTAATAATTAACTGGAAACTCGGATAAAGGTTGACTAGATACTTCGGATGTCCACTGAGCACCAGAATATTAATTTAAAGGGATGGTTCACACAAAATTTAAAACGTTGTCATGATTTACATAATTCAGCTACTTTTCCAAACCTGAATTAGTTTCTTTCTTCTGTTGAACACATAAGAAGATATTTTAATTAATGCTGATAAACAAACAGTTGCTGGCACCCATTGACTTCCATAGTAGGAAGTCAATGGGGTCCAACATCCATCTCAACAATGTCGTTACCAACATTCTTCAAAATCTACACGTTTGAAGCAACAAATTATGACATAATTAAAATTTTTGGGTGAACTATCCCTTTAAGATAATAGATACTAATTATTTTGCATTCTGAGATGAAGAACATTTTTGTAAAGAGATAATTTGTTGACTTTTAGAGGGCCCTTACGGGGTCTTTGCGGGCAGGGATGCATCCAGAGGACTGGCCACGTTCTGTTTGGAGAAGGAGGCCTTGAAAGAAACTCATGATGATCTTTCAGATCTCAATGCTATGCAGCAGGAGAGCCTGAGCGAGTGGGAGACCCAGTTCACACGTAAGTTGAAGGACACTTGGATCCTCCCTCTGATTTTACAGTTGTGCTCTTCAGGGGATGTTGCAATGAGCTTGCATTGCTAATTGTTGAGTAAACGCTCTTATGTTCCTCCACAGAGAAATATGATTACGTTGGGAAGCTTCTTAAACCTGGAGAAGAACCGACAGAGTACACGGACGACGAAGAAGTCAAGGACAAAAAGACAGATTAGAACATGAAGATCACAGATCCAAACCTAGCTCTTCCATCTGTGCTTAAATGACCTAGATTTGTTGCACAATGCACTCGCCTTTCTGTCTGAACCTCCATGTAATTTAATATGACGTTAATGAACACGTCATACGTTTATAAATAATTTCATATCTGTATTCTTAAAACTAAAGTAGCATATGTTATATCTACAGCAACTGTGAGACATATTTATGTCATTTGAAGATACATTCTTTGGGAATATATGGCTTTCTGTAAATATGGGATGATTCCTCACTCATTTTATTTGGATTGCTGACTCTAGATTTTTATCTAACCAGAGAATATTTAACCCAAATGCATATATAAACATCAAAACACACTAGAATATTTTTAAATGAGCATTCTACTAAAAAGTCGGAGTGGAAATCCCCTCAATTTTACTTGATGCAGATTAAGGGGGTTTCAAGAGAACTCATCTAAAACATGCTAGTCTTATCATCTGCTCAAGAAATCTGTAGATTAGACACATGCAACATTCCATAAGATTTTATGTTTTACGAAAACAAGTATTTGCAAAACATCTTTTCTGTTCATAATGTTCATTATTAAAGAAAATGATTTATTACCATTGTGCATTGTTGTATTTTTTAGAGCTCTATGTTGGTTTATAGTATATGTGAAAGTTGCTGATTACTATTCCCCATACGTGTCCTGAACTGTCCCAGTATGAGTTAAACCTACTGTATCTTATTTGAGACATAAATATCTATGGCCTCTAAATTATCAACATGATCAAGACTGCTGAAAAACCTGTTGCACGCAATCTTTCACATGCCTTCTGATTGAATAGTTTATTATTTTTTACCCTCTAAGTTGAAGACCTTTTAGTATAATTAGGTTTTTTTATTTTGCTGTGAAAACTGGATTTATATATATATATATATATATATATATATATATATATATATATATATATATATATATAACATAAATGACTTTTTGTTAGTAATGTTTCAAAATGGACTGGACTGAAGCAACTTTAGATTTTCTTGACTATCCATATATATATATATATGGCCTCTAAATGCCATTTGAAATTTTCTTCTTAAAATGACCATTTTTATCAAGCTTGTATATTTAAGTTCAGTAATTTCACTTAAATGGCAATGAAGATTACCTATTAACTTAAATATACAAGCTTGATAAAAAATGGTCATTTTAGAAGAAAATGGCATTTAGAGGCTTTTGCATCTGAACTCTTCATATATATATATAAATTAAAGAAAAGTCAAGTTAAAAATGGTCAAATTTGACGGCAGAATTTTGAGGAATGAATTAATGACATGCATTGAATTAATGTGCTTGCATTGTAATGTATTTTATTTTTAGGGCTTCATTTTTAAGCCTATGGGCTGAAATTCAACATGGTTATATATTTAGGCTGTTAAAATTTCAGGTCAAAACGTTTCATTTTCATTATTAAAAATTCAATTATCCAGACGTTCACCTATACATATACACATTTTTTAAATGATGTATGGGTAGGCTACAGGGGACACGTATCATCTAATTTTGTATGTAAAGTTGTCACACAATCGTATAAAACAAAAATGGTAACAAGATAGGCTAATTTCTTACATTTAAGATATCAGGTAACAATATTAATATTTGTAGATCGAGCATAAAAGTATGTGTCAGAAGTGGGATTCGAACCCACGCCTCCATTCGGAGACCAGAATACCCGTTTGTTCGGAAGGGAGCAACCCTTGAGTCTGGCGCCTTAGACCACTCGGCCATCCTGACACGACTGCAGAAGCATATGTATATATTGGATTTAGCCGATCAGAAATAGTACAAGCAAAAGTAACGCTGCACAACCCGCTAACTGTTTAACTTTAACACTATATGGTAAAACAGCAATAATAGTTCCTTATTATATTCCGAAAAAAATTACATTTACATGTTGAATCTACTCCATACTGCCATCACCGCGCGTGCGCGCGCGCAAGTAACGCGCGTTCATCACTTCCGCTCTGCCATTTTGTTTCTACCATTCAGTTCAAGGGTATTAGCTCGCGCAGCCAGTTGTCCCGAGAAACAACCATGTATCGCTTCGCCAAGATTGCCCTGAACCTCAGCGGTAAGTTATATATCTAATTCGATGACTAGCCGTTTTATTTCACTTTTCAGTTAACAGCATTTGTTGTAATGTTGGGCAGTATACTGATGTTGCTTCCCAGTGAGCTAAAGCTAGTTTCGATGGGATACATTAGTAGTTCCCTGTCAGTTTATACGTTATTGTAAATAATTGTGTCTATTGTCACCTTACCTTATAAAGATATGTTTATATTTTCATGTATTTGCCTTATGTGGGTTTAAAAATATCTCTCTATTGATAATCTCAAAATATTGTTTTAAATATTAAGTTATTCGTGCTGATTGCATTTGCAACGATGTACTTTTCCATTCCAAACTATTTCTACAAAACGTTTCTAACAAATGATTGCTATTTTTTGCTATTAGCTACAAGCTTGCACTCATTGTTGGCTATATGATTGCAAAAAGGTCAATGTTTTATACGAGAATTTTACTTTTCTTTTACATAAACTCAGCGACTCTTAATGACCCTTATTTCAACGAATAGTGTGTAATGGGATTTAAAGGTGTTTAAAGGATGTTTAAACCCAATTTTACTCTTTCCCCTTTTATTTATATTAGGTCAAAATGCCCGTCAGGTGGCTGTGCGACAAAAGTCTGGTCTGTCCCCTGAATTTCATGCCAAGTATGGAGCTCCTCTGATGATTGCTGGAATTCGCATTTTGCACATCTGTTTGGGCATATGTAAGTGACTGCAAAAACGCTTCTAATTACATCTCTTTTTCATTGTGCTATATGTGATTTTGACGCTGTCTTTGCAGGTGATCACATCAACAGGCATCACATGGAACTTGTCACCTGTAGGCAAGGTGCAGCCCAAGCCATGGCAGGAGTGATGAATGCATTTCCCGTCGTGGGCCGAATACTCTGGGATCCTGAATGACATTCTGAACTTTTCCATTTTGCAGATGGAAACAATTTTCACCTTATCCAATCTTCTTGCTGTCTTGGCATGTCTGTAAAAAATGTAATAAATTAAAATATAAATCTCAATATTTGTCTTTTTACTTTATCTACATATCTGTTGTATTAAATGATTTGTCAGATTTGAGCTTCTAATTCAAAATGTTGCATTACCTTGATTTTACCATCAAATAAAACTTGAAGCTGTCCATGGAGTGACAACTCCAATTACAGGTCTGAAATTTAAGATACAAGTTATTTTTAAGGTGTAATATGTTTTACTAAATTACAAAACCTTTTTTTATGCACTGGCCAGTTTTAAGATTTTGGGGTTATTTTGCTTCCACAACTTGTCATCTTTAAGATTAGTGAAAAGACAACATCTAAAACAAATATTTAAGTGTTTATTTTCTTACCACTTTATCTATTTGAATCTGAAAATGAAAAAGTATCTTTGTCTTTTTTTTTTTTTTCCTGCTGCACAGAGCCAGAAATTTCCACTTAAACACTAAACGTTACTAATCTATATTTGGAACGGGTTTGCGGAGGGATTCGGTCATATCATTTGCCTGATCTATATGACATTTTATTCCTAAAAAACATTTTCTCCAGGAAGTTGGCAGTATTGTATGAATTATAAAAAAGATGTCTGAAATCCCCATTGTAAAAAAATATATATATTTTTAACAAAATTAAATTTGTACCTGGCTTTATCCAATGATCAGCTTTGTTCTGAAAGTTCCTGAAAATGTATGCACATTTTTGTATTTTTAATTAGATAATACCTCATTTACATAAACAACATTTCCTTCCGTCCAGACTTTTTTTTTTAAGAATGAAACCAAATTAATATATTAACATGATATTATTATAAAAATAATATTGACTTGAGTTGTATGGACTAGCATCTGGAATTTGAGAGCCCCTGGTCACAGCATACTTGCATTATTTGGAAAAAAGGCAGCTTGAACATTATTCAAAACATCTCCTTTTCTTGTTCCCTGGAGGAAATATAGTCATGTGTGTTTGTATCGACATGACTGTGAGTAAATGATCAGAACTGACATCATTTCAGTGTGAGACGGTCTTCCAAAGGTAAAGATGTAAAGCTGTGGCGTGCGTCTGCAGGTTTTAGGAGATCTGAGAGCAGACAAGAGAACGGCACGCTCATTAGAGTCATCAGCAAACTCTTCAAATAGAGCGAAAGAAGACCGAGAGAGAGAAAGAGAAATTCTCACACACAGCATACTGTATGGGACGTCCCTATAAGAAATAACCTTTATTTTCTACTTATTAGAAATTATGTATTTATGTGCCTCTGAAGGCGAATAATGTGACATTTCTCCAAAATGCTACAGTAAAATGGTTTGATATGAGGTGTGTATACTGTATGGGACGTCCCCTATAAGAATTGGCCATTAGTTTTTTTCTACTTATTAGAAATGAGGAATTTATGGGCCTCTGAAGTCGAATAATGGGACATTTGTCCTAAATGCTGCAGTAAAATGGTTTGATATGAGGTGGGTATACTGTATCGGACGTCCCGTATAAGAATTGGCCATTAGTTTTTTCTACTTATTAGAAATTAGGTATTTATGGGCCTCTGAAGTCGAATAATGTGACATTTCTCCAAAATGCTGCAGTAAAATTGTTTGATATGAGGTGTGTATACTGTATGGGACGTCCCGTGAGATTGATGCTGAAGTGTCACGCCAGATGCGTGCGTTGGCACCCCTGCATAATAAAAAAAAATGCTCTGCGTCTAAATTCTCAGTGCTTTTCAACTTCATTTGTAATTGTTATAAGTAGTTTAATTGCAATGTATGCAAGCAACATAGTTACTATTAAAGTACTACTATTAAAGAAAATTTGAAGGGGAACAAATGTAGGTCTGGGTAATATGGTTGATTATAAGCCTCGTGCATCATTGTCTTGTGTCATTGTCTTTGACTGAGAATTTCTAATTTCAACAACACGCAAAAGTCAGAGTCTATGTCATGTTATTTGGAGTTCTGTTCATGACCACAGACAACGTATTTATAATTTTATGCTCGTAATTTCTTTCGGGTGTGTACGTCTCTGTTTTATAACTAAAATCGCATATCTCGCCACTATAACGTTATATATACATATGAAGAGTTCAGATGCAAAAGCCTCTAAGTGCCATTTGAAATTTTCTTCTAGAATGATCATTTTTATTAAGCTTGTACATTTAAGTTCAGTAATTTCACTTAAATGGCAATGAAGATTAGGCCTACCTATTAATTGTCATTTAAGTGAAATTACTGACCTTAAATATACAAGCTTGATAAAAATGGTCATTTGATTTTAGAAGAAAATTTCGCTTTTGCATCTGAACTCTTCATATATATCTGGCCATCTGCTAACGTCTTCTATCCACTCCACTATAGTACACGGATCTGGTAGCCGGATAAATTTGACAAAATTAACTTTTTGAAATAACTTTCTCTGTCTGTGTTGCTTAATCCGCTCGCGTAGCTTGACACAATTCGATTCTCGCCGTACTTTCGTTGTCAATATGCGCGCGGCAACGCATCTTCGAGCTGGCGTCGGCACGCAATCGACCAATCAAAGCGCGACGTTTATAAGCGCGACGCAAATGAAACGCTTCCAGTACAGTGCAGGTGAGCGCGAGTCACGCGACGCAACGCACAGCTCTCCCTGATTTGGCCGTGCTGGTTTGTTTGTGCTGTAACTTTGCTTTCTTCCGTGGATCCTGAACATTTAGCGTCAGGAAAGTTGCGTTAACTTAATTGCGGAGATTTTTTTTGTGACGTTATTAATCTCCGCAGATAAAATCCGCACGAAGATTTTTTTTATTTAACGTTAGTAAACATCAACCGCATTGACAAGTGGATGTAAACCGATCTGGTGAAATGGAGCATCTATTGTCGACCACCAACCGGTTCGTGAATGCGATGTACAGGCAACGCGGTAAGGTTTTTTAAAAATAAAATAAAATCAATATTGTTTTGCAAATGTAGGTCAGAAACGCGTCTGACTGATTCTGGAACTTTAATATGTTCTCTTTCTTTCTGTTTACACACAATCATTGGCTCCAGATTCTGAGGTATGGATGCATAACTACTCATTTATGAAAGATATGTAGTTATAGTTGTAAGAAAACAGTCAAACTGTGCCTGCAGCCACGACCCCCACTTCTCTAGCATCTTACTGGAGATCAGGGCATTAGTGTGAGGTATTAATGTGTCTGGAGTGGACTAATGAGCAGTGACAGGCTGCTGGATGAATGCAGGTCACGTTGTTTGCATTAGAGACTGAGCGACTTTCCTGTGTTCAAGCTTTGTTTATTTGTGACGTATGGGACGTCCCCTATAAGAATTGGCCATTAGTTTTTTCTACTTATTAGAAATGAGGTATTTATAGGCCTCTGAAGTCAAATAATGTGACATTTCTCCAAAATGATACAGTAAAATGGTTTGATATGGGACGTCCCGTGAGATTGATGCTGAAAGCTTGAGTGTCACGCCAAATGTTTGAGAGATGGCACCCCTGTCATAAAAAAATGCTCGCGTCTGACATTCTCAGTGCTTTCAACTTCATTTGTAATTGTTATAAGTAGTTTAATTGCAATGTATGCAAGCAACATTACTATTAAAGTACTACTATTAAAGGAAAAATGAAGGGAAACAAATGTAGGTCTGGGTAATATGGTTGATTATAAGCCTCGTGCATCATTGTCTTGTGTCATTGTCTTTGTCCTACATCTGTTCAAGCTTTGTTTATTTGTGAAGTATCCTATAAATTAATATTTAAATTTTATCCGTGGAAGTCCAGTAAAACTTGTTAGTTATTTAACAGTAAGTTCCCTTTCTATATACACGGGGGATACTGTAAAATATATCTAACCTTACATTTCACGTAATTTTACAGTAAAATTTAGCGTGACAGCCCCAGTTCACAATCACTTAACCATGTGTTTCATGAATAGGTTAGAACAACATGGTAAAAGAGATGATCATGTGTTAATTGTATAATTAAATGCCACTTATTATTTTCTCTTATAATGCTTCCAATACACTTCAATATAATTAAAGTAAATGGGGACTGAAACTTTCTAGCTCTGAAAAAAAAAATTTAGATTATAAAACAAAATAAATAATGCCAAATAAGATTATCTCTATGTTTCTCACACAGGTGCCTTTAATTTATTATTTTCTGTCATTTATCCATTTGACATTGGATATGTGGCTATAGATGGTTAATTAGATGGAAGAAAGAAAAGGACCAGCAAAATTTTATACAATTAAAAACAAGAAAATAAAACTATTCACAATTTAGTATGAAAACACTTGCAATAATGAATCCCAATTGCGTAAACTACAACAGTGTCATAATTGTTAATATATACTTTAAGCATTCGATGGAAGATTTTCCATTTTTAATCTTGCATTTCATAATTCTTGAAAATTAAAATAGATTGCACTCCTAAAACTGAAGATTCAATACTATTTTTAAATGCATGTTATTAACTTTGGCCCTTAAGGTGCACTTTCCACAACCCATGCTGTGACCCTTTACCTCGGAAGAGGGATGTTGCTGCTGGGAATGACGTCACACCCGAGTTTACCACGTTGGTCAAAAAACCAACATGGATGCAAATCTGCTTTTTTAGAATACAAACTGTATTTTGAACAGTATGTCTACAAATAGAGGTTGGGATAGTGTGTGCAACACTGAGTTTAAGACACAGACAAACAGAAGTATATTACTACTTTTCCACTATGGATTTTATACAATTAAAAACAAGAAAATAAAATTATTCACAATTTAGTATGAAAAGACTTGCAATAATGAATCCCAATTACAATTAATTGCGTAAGACTTAAAAAGGGTCTTTTTATAGGATCAGCATCAGGGGTTGTTGCCCTGAGTTTCCCAGTCGCAACACTGACTTGTGTTCATTCCAGTTAAAAGTTCCTACTGGAAACTAGGAATCTCCCACTTCCAAGGACAAATGGAATGCAGCATTAGGTCCAAGCTGATTATTTAGAGTTGATCTAAACTGAAACTATAAAGTTATTTGTGTCCTACATCTGCAGTTGTCTAGTTTAGCCATAGGAGACTGTGAGGACTCTGAACTGGCCTATACCATGAGAGACCTGCCCCCTAGAGCCGCTCACACGTTCCCTGGAAGCGAGATGCCCGTGACGAACAGGGAGCCCGACGGCAGCACCCACCCTCGCACCCCGGGGACGCCCACTTTCACACGACCGCTGAGCCGAAGTCTCGAGCCGGAGTTAGTTCGCCGCGGCCAGCTCAGCTCCATGAGCTCTCTGGATTCTCCCATGAGCCCCTCTCGCGCCAAAAGTCCTTGGGGCAGATTTGACCCCTATGACTCTGCTGAGGTAATGTTGACTTGCGTTTTTAAATCCGTGTTTACTTATTTTGACATCGCATCACTATCTGAGATTTTTCTCTTTTTATAGGATCAAGATAAGGAATATGTTGGCTTTGCGACGCTGCCTAACCAAGTGCACAGGAAATCTGTGAAAAAGGGATTCGCCTTTACTCTTATGGTGGCAGGTGAGGTCATCAGATGTCAATTTGAAAGTTATATTTGATGTCCTATAATTATTATCCTTTTGATCCTTCCAGGGGAGTCAGGTTTAGGGAAATCTACACTCGTCAACAGCCTCTTCCTCACAGACCTTTACAAAGACAGGAAGATGCTCAATGCTGAAGGTAAGAGATGGGGTTATCGTTAACTAAAGCTAAAACTAGAGAAAAAAAATAGTATTTTACTAAAATAATAGTAAAAATAAACTAAAACTTAATCAAACTATTTTTTTAGATAAATGAGAAAAACACATGCCAAACTTTACTTAAAATAAAAAATATCAAACAGAAAATATAGAAATCTAATTCAAAATATTAACAAAAACTTTAGTAGTTTATCAATGATTGGTTAGAGCATTATTCTTTTGTAAAACAACATTTGTTATATTTATAAGCATTATGTTATTTATTATTTATTATGTTCACACACATGATCTCTTAACAGTAATTTACCGGTAAATACTGTGTGTGAGAAAGGGCTCATGACTATGCAGTTAATTCAGGTTATAATGTCATATTATATACCCACCAAAAATTTTAATATTGTTTGATTTGATTTACCTTGAAAAATACATTTCAAAAAGTTTTGAAAAAGATGTGTACACTCGCATGCATTCAAGGTGTACGGAAAATGCATTATTATTTTTACTTGATGGTTGTTTTGTAAGTTTTCTTAAAAATAGTATACATTTTTTAAAGCAATATTAAACTAAAGACGGTGTTCACACTGCGATTTTGGCCACGATTTGGCTGTCTGAGACAACATTTTGCAAATCCTAAAAGATTCCTCTGATCATAGGCTAAAATCTAAAGTATTTGTTCGTAAGTTAGACATGTTTACAGACAGCTGATTAATGACCGTTGCAATCAAGTTTTTGATTGCAAGTGAAATTCTGGCACGAGAATGAACCTCATTGGCTCTTGCTGAAGCTCAAACATGCTGCGTAACATGAGAATGAACCTCATTGGTTCCTGTGCGAAGTATTACTGTTTTGGAACTACATGAGGGTGAGTAATTGATGACTGTTGTGTTTAATATTTGTCATTGACCCATTTGCAGAGCGGATCTCGCAGACAGTGGAGATCACAAAACACACTGTGCCTATAGAGGAGAAAGGCGTCAAGCTGAGACTCACCATCGTGGATACGCCAGGATTCGGTGATGCCGTCAACAACACAGAGTGGTGGGATTGCATTATTATTAGTTAATGACAGGAGTCATTTCTCTCAGAATAGATGTTTACTGTGTCATATTGCCTCTCAGTTTCTCAAAGTTTTTGTGACTTTGGTGATGCAAAGTAACTATATCTAATACATTTGCTCATTTAATGTTCATTGTAATAGCTGGAGGGCCGTTGAGGACTACATTGACCAGCAGTTTGAGCAGTACTTTTGTGACGAAAGCGGCCTCAACCGTAAGAACATTCAGGACAACCGTGTGCACTGCTGCCTCTACTTCATCTCACCTTTTGGCCACGGGTAACACTGACAAAAACAAGCGGAAGTGCTTGTTATTCACAAGTAGTGATCGATAGTTTGACCACGAGTGTGAAAGATGTGTTGGCCAAGAGATTGAAAGTTTTTTAAAGAGTGTGCATGTACAATGTGCTTCACAATAGCATAGTAGACGTATATTCTCTATTTCTTTGGAGCCGTTTACAAGACATCGTTTTCAACTAAAACCCAGAAACTTTTTCTGCGTTTTGGCGCTTCATTTACACTACAATAGCGATTTGGCCTGAAAATGCAAACTTTTGAAAACAGAAAAGTGTGAGTTTTTGAAACCGATACCGTTATCTTCTCTGTGTAAACTAGGGATGGCTGACGCGAAACAGACGTTCCGAAGCTTTGCGAGATCCCGAAGCGCAGATGATTCGAAACACTGATCCGAAGCGTGATTCAAAACACCCACGTCACGTGACTACGGCTAAATGAAGCTTCATAAGTGTTTCATCAGGTGGAGTGCTCTGGCGAATCAGGGTTTGATTGATAGGTCGGTCGTGAAAGATCACACAATCACGCAGTATAAAAGTGAAGTCAACGCATTTTTACATTGTGTGTTTTTGTGTGAGGTGTTTGGTTTTGAGGTAGCGGATTTTTAGTGATATAGTGACATTTATAGTGCGTTTTGTTTTTAGGCTTTAAATTTACACATTGACTGAGAGACATAGTACATATGACACATTAATAGATGCATAGATAGAAATATATACAGACAGATAGATTAATAGATACTGTAGACTATAATATATAGACAGATTAATAGAAAGAACAGCAGAGAAATTAATATTTTTGAATAAAAAAAATATTATAACTGAATTATTGTAGTCATATACATTTTTCAGGACCAAAATAACATTATGCAATGTGAAGAGACTACAGGTTACAAGCTTCATATATTAGAAAAATACAATAATAAAAAAACAAGTTTTTAATGGTTCGTTGTAAAGGTTGTTTCAGGTCAACACCTGCAAGTGACCACTAGGTGTCGCCATTGAGACGGGTGTCGGATTGATTCGAAGCCTCGAAACAAAATGGCACATTTGCTTCAACTGTTTCATTGCTTCTCACGAAGCCTGCATCTGCCCATCACTGAGTGTAAACTACAAAAAGGCGAATTTGTGAAAACTGTGACCTCACGCGCATGCGTATAGTGTTCAGTAGGTGCGTAGTGTTTCTCTTGAAAGTGACATCGCTAAACTCCTGGCCTAAACTAACAGCAAAATACAGCAATTTTAATAGTTTTCTCAGATCCTTGTGAACGGGATCGTTTTTACAACGTTGTCATCTATACACAGAAAAACCAAAGGAAAAACGTTTCAGTTTTTAGTAACGTTACATCATTGTCGTGTAAACGTAGCCTTACTTGTATGTTCGCACTCGCACGCCGCGACTTGAGCTTCCAAAGTGGCCGGAAGTCATTCATTTTCAATGGAAGCTGGCTTCTCTCAGCTGCAAGGAGCGTCAAATCCATCTGACATCGCTTTTTGGGTGTTTCGAGCGTCAATCACAAAGTTGAAAGAAGTTTAACGTTAATGAGCTGTGACGCGGTTCAGCGGCAAAACCGCAGCAACCAATCGGAATATAGAAGTCCTTCACGCTGGCTGATTTCGGAGAAACATTAAATCTAAACTTTCGTTCCTACCAAAACATTAGTTCTGAGAAAATTGAGGATGAGCTAATCATCACCGTTGCTGGGTTTCCTATTATTTATGACATGACGTTGTTTGCTCATAGGGACTGCATGAGCGCAACTTTTATTTGATATTTTAACGCTCATTTTGAGCGGGGAATGCAATTCATTTGTTCACGGTGACACCGAATTGACCAATTGCACTCATGCAAATAATAGCCTAATGCAAATAATAATAATAATTAATTATTCCTTTTTAAAACCAGATGTGACCAAAACACATTTTTTCTTTCTTGTCTCAGTCTCAGACCAATGGATGTGGAGTTTATGAAGACGTTACATGAGAAGGTCAACATAGTGCCTGTGCTTGCCAAAGCAGACAGTCTCACTCCAGAAGAAGTCAGAAAAATGAAAATGAAGGTATGCACAATGTATAAAAATACTGGCTAGTGCATATTGTTACGTCCCAGTCCCATTCAAAGGTAAAGCCACAAAATGAACTGGAAAAGTCATCCAAAGATCCTTTGTAGACTTATATTTACAGGACCACAAGTGAAAGCACAACTTTAGGGGGGAGCAAAGGCCAAAACGACAAACAAACTCCTAACAGGAACAACTAAATTCCCTACCAAAAGAATAAAATAAAAATATAATTTACTACCCTACCTCCCTGAACAAAAAACAAGAGTAAACTGTATTTACAAAAGAAATGGCACTCACCTGCTACAGTAATATCTAAAGTATTATAATACAAAAAGCAAAGAGCTTGCACACAACAGTCAAGCCAGCATGTAATTCAACAGGAAAGTAGTGACACCTTTCATGAAGCTTCGAAACCTTTATAAATCTTTGTTTTAGTGTCAGTGGTTTGGAGTGTGTATCAAAGTCATGTGATTTCAGTAAACGAGGCAAATCACACATAAACACACGACAAATCACACATAAACACAAATCACATTAGGAGATCACTTTACAATCCTGTGGAAGGAAAAGGAGGGATGAGAGAGAGACTATATATATATATATATATATATATATATATATATATATGTATATATATATATATATATATATATATATATATATATGTATATATATATGTATATATGTATGTATATATGTATATATATATGTATATATGTATGTATGTATATATATATGTATATATATATAGTATATATGTATGTATGTATATATATATATATATGTATATGTATATGTATATATATATACACACATATAATAAGGATCGCAAAGACACATTTTGGCCGAGAATGAGAACTCTTGATAGCTGATAACTTATATGTTGGCCAATAAATCTAAATCCTAATTTTTATCTAATTTTTGAGAACCTGATTACAAAAACAAAAGTCTCATCGCCATTAAAAGCCATGTTCCAAGCACACCGTTATAATGTTCTCATTATAATTTTATGTAGGCTATATGACATACTTAAGGTAGCACATGTATGCTCTTGACTGTATTTTCCTTTTTTGAAGGCATTCCAATCATATTTCAAGCACTTCAAAACATCATGGAGAACAGTGCATCTCAAGCGTCTCAGCTGAAGGATATATATATGTGTATATATATATTTCACAGTCACTGTGTGTTTGTTTTCTCTAGATTTGTGAGGAGATTGAGAGATTTGACATCAACATCTACCAGTTCCCTGAGTGCGATTCAGACGAGGATGAGGAGATCAAACTTCAGCACCAGGAACTGAAGGTGACCCGAACCCAGCTCCATATGTACATCAAATTCTCCGTAACACGACTGACTGACTTCATTTACACGTGGCTTTCCTTCGTTGTTACAGGACAGCATTCCTTTTGCTGTAATCGGCAGTAATGTCCAAGCTGAAAGCCAAGGCAGGCGCTTCAGAGGCCGTCAGTACCCCTGGGGTGTGGTGGAAGGTACTCGGACTCTGTTGCATAAATAATATTTTATTCATATACATTTAAACAATGAATTAGGTGTCCCTGCAATTAAAGAAGAACTCCAGCGCAAAATGTTCTGAAACAATGTGTCTACAAATGTGCCTCTTGCAGTGGAAAACCCAGAGCACTCCGACTTCCTGAAGCTGAGGAACATGTTGGTGCGCACACACATGCAAGACCTGAAGGACGTGACGCGGGAAACGCATTACGAGAATTATCGCGCTCAGTGTATCCAGAATATGACCCACATGGTGGTCAGGGAAGAGGAAACGCAGGTCAGAGGATAAACTGACGTCAGTTATCACTGAGTGCTTCCTGTGTGCTGCATCTTACTGTGTTTCATTGGTTGTGTTCATCCAGTCTGTGTAAAGACCTTCCTGTGCCTTTGGTGCCTGTGGACAGCAACACTGAGCGCCTTATTTGGGAGAAAGATGAGGAGGTAATACTGTTCTCTTCGGGTTTTTGAACTACACCATGCAGTGTCTTCATTCTCTCAGTGAATGATGGATTCACTGGATGAATCTACTATTTTTGAAAAATTCTAAGACAAAGAATAGGCATTATGTATTGATAACTATGTCGGATATTTAACTTGAAATGAGTGTCACATGACCTGGGCCCAAGGTTTAATCCGGATAAAATTGATCCGGATTTAGTAATCCTTTTTTTGCGATCGGTGATCACGTAATCCAGCTTGAGCCCGTTTTTTAAAGCAACATCGGATTGGATCAATCTGATCCGGAAAGGAACTTTTCAGGATCACCAAATCTGGATAACCAGTGCTCGAACTAACTATAGATATGTAAAGAGCAACAAGTAGACAAAACAAGTAACAAACATTGTACATTGAGGATATTTATAACAAGTTTCAAACATATATCACTAATAAATATTCTAAAAACAAAAATATTTTCGATTGTGATATCAATTAGTGACAAAATACAATTTATTGTTTTTGGTCAATTTTGACAGCTTATTTTATGAGCCTAAAACTGAAAGCCTATACTGAAAGGCTGAATACGTTAAAGCCAAGACGGATGTACAAATAAAATTAAAACCTTATGAATATATCGGATATCTTGTAAGATACTGCATGATCCAAATATAGTATTATTTGATACATTTTTAAAGTTTTCATTACATTTTGGGCATGAAATACACACTGAATCCACCCTTCTGATGGGATCAGTTTAATCCAGTTTTTTTGGATCAAAGTGATCCAAATCCTACAAAAAAGTTCTGAAAAACCCAAACTAAAGGTTTGATCCAGATTTGATCCGATTATGTAATCTGATTATGTGATATGTTTTCAATTTGAGTTTAGTTTAATAATGTGTTTTGACAATCTTATTTGCATACTATATTCTGCAACAACTTCTGTTTAAACTTCCCTGATAATTGTTGGCAATTTTCCTTACGTTTTTTTCCCCTTTTCTTCTGCAGTTGCGGCGAATGCAGGAAGTTCTGGAAAGAATTCAGGAACAGATGCGTCATGGACATTAAGACAGACCTATTCAATAATTTAAATATTTATGATTTAAATGCAGTTAGAAATGTCAGAGGTTTTGCAGTGAATATAATATAAACTGTAAAATGTATGATCTGTAAATGTAGGTGCATGTCCTAAATTAGAATTGGATGCATTTAAAGAACTCATTATTTAGCTGACAAAAATACTTTATTTTATAATGTAAATATGAACTATTGTGCTACACAAGAAGAAATAAGACCAATACAACTTGACTTGTAAATGTCATAAGATTTATTATGAATCGTCATTGTTTTTTGTAGTAATCTAGCATATTTTTAATAAGTTTTATTACTATTTCAGTTAAACACGGTGGACAATTCGATCTTAATGCAGCCCAAAATGTACAGGCGATATATAACTTAAACTTTCTCCATAGGGAAAAATGCACAGTTTTTCATATATTTATATATAATATCAATGTAGAATGAGGTCTAACGGTCCCGTCCACATCATACAGTATGAAACATGGTCCCAAAAATGAAATAAGGGGAGGGATTAACATATAAACAAACAAACAAAAACTGCAATCTACATGCAAAACCAGGCATCAGTATAATCCTAAAATACATACACATATGTGAATGCGTGCATATACCTCACATGTATACATACATCCATACACATATAAAGAAAACTGAAAAACACACTAATAAATTCACACAAAGATTAGGCTATTTTTTGTTTGTTTGTTTGTTTTTAACTGAGTGTGAAGCACAGACTGTATCATTTCATCTTCACATCCCCCAAAAAGAAAAAGAAACAGATCCAAACCTCGGATGTGGGGCGTTTGCAGCAGGGAGGATGTGTTAAGAGCAGGAATCACAGTGTTCCGTTTGAAAGTGACAGTATAAAGCAACAAACCATCGAGTTTACATTGGGAAAAGGTATGATGGCTAATTTGTGCAGTTTAAACCAAGCTAATGTACTGAGAATGACAGGCCAGATTGGTAAAGGGGCTTTTATATCATGGTTGAAACAGAAACAGGATGTTTTAACATCCTGAAATGCTTGCAAACAAGCGCCTACTTAAGTTACACAATCACGCATAAAAATCGATGTGTAGAATGTGACACAACGGCACCTATCCACACTGGACATGTGTGCGCGCATTACGAGCCATCGACGAACGTGCGCGCGGTGACGAAAAATCTATTTACTTACGGTGTTCTAAAACTTCAACGTTTTGCTACAAGCACGAGGACATTGGTAATGCTGCTGATTTAAAGAGACAGAAATGCCCGACATATCGACGCGCTGTCACATTTTTAATAGTTTGAAACGTTAATCAAGTATTACTCGTTATTATGTTAAATATCTGAGCACTTGTTGGGAATTATAAACGCTTGAATGTACTTTCAAATACATGTCGGAATACAGGACTTTCTCAGATGGTGAATTGTCTATTAGCTAAGTTTTCTTTGGGTTCACCCAAAAATGAAAATGTCGTCATAATTTGCTCACCCTCAAGTTGTTTCAAACCTGTATGAGTTTCTTTCTTCTGCTGAACACTAATTACCAGACATTTGATGGGTGAAGAAAACAGAGGATATTAACCCATACAGGTTTGGAACAACTTGAGGGTGGGTAAATTACATTTTTTAAGAAAAAAAAAATAGAGTAAATATCCCTTTCAGACTGTTTCGTGTCATGACAGTCTTGTGCGCATGCGCTTCATATTCCGCGTTGTTGCATTGCGTAGGCAGCAGGTGGCGCCAATGGGCTTGACTTGGGGCATAGGCACTTACATTTGCTCGCAAGTCAAAGACACTTTGAGGAATCTCATGGAAGTCTGAATGTACCTGTTTTTGTTATTCAAAAACCCTGTTTGAAGAGTTTTAAATGCCCCTAATAATATGGTTAAACAGTAAACGTTTAAGTTTTTCTCCTCGTGCTTCCAGTATTGACCTTTAAGCACTCGTCTGTGGAATTTTTTGGTGAATGAATGAAAAGCGAGAAAATTTGCACCCGGGAAAAAAGGATAGGAGGAAAAGAGAATAAAAAAATTGATTTGTTTTAGCACTCTCACATTACTAAAGACTTCGAATTTAGCTAAGCAAGTGCATTACCTGTATTTCATTCCAACGCTGCATGGAAAAAGACACGCAAGCCCCTTCTACACGTGAACGAGGACACGCTCCGATCCTGAAAAGGTCCCGGCGTGTTTGAGCAACAGTAGTGAATTTCTGACTGGGATCTAGTCGTCGACTAGATCGCCGTTCATCTTGCTCTAGCTTCCTTTCATTGAAGTCTTTCCACGCACCCTCTCGTTTCTCTCAGGCCAGCTTTAGCGTGCTGACTGGAAAAGGAGGAACAGTTACCATAGTCACTGGATTGAGCACCGTCTGGCCCACCAGCCCAGTGTGATGGTGAGCGACCACGGCCGTGGGTTTCCCCACCATGGTGGCCTGCTGGCCCGCTGACCGGCGTGCCGCGAACTTGGGCGTGAGTGTGTGGGTGGTGCGCGCAACGTGTGCGTGATGTGTCCAACCATCGCCGGTTGCGAGACGGCCACCGACTGCGGGTAAATGGCTGCGGGCAGGTGGGTCACGGGATGCACGGTGATGTGTCCGATTGGCTGGCCGGCACTAGAGGGCGCAATATGCGCCAGATGTTTGGACCCAGCTGGGATGACGTGATTGACGGCCTGAATGACGGAGGCGTGGGAGACGGAGGCGTGGGTGATGACTGTTTGCTGAGGAGGGGAGATGATGTGGGAAGGAGGCGCAGGAGCGATGGCTTGAGGGGTGACTCACCGCTGCCTGGGGATGGCTGGGTGGGGTGGCGGGTTTGTGTTGTATGGAGATGTGCGTAGGGAGGATGGAGGGCGGAGGCATGGCAGGACGAGGCTCCGACGGCGCCGGCAGTTTAGGTGCAGAAGACGAGGGTGGAGAGGAGAGGATGTCGTCCTCAACGTCTTGGTCGAAGTTGTCTTCACCCTCTGGAAAAAAAGAGGAAAATGAATCATGGTAATGAGATTTTACATCATCTCTTACCCCCTCAGACACATTAAACTGAATCATATCAGGAAATGATATTTGATACGAGCATGAAATCAAAGAACAAATCTCTCGATTAATTGTACACATTATAAAAAACTAAGAGAAACTGTTTCTGGTGAAAGAAACCTCAACATAAGGGGACCTCAAAGGAAAGAATAAATATTTGAAATGTTTTAATATATGAATATCTTTTTAATATTATATGCTGTTTCCTTCAAAGGAGTAGTTCACTTTTTAAAACTTTTGCTGATAATTTACTCACCTCCATGTCATCCAAGATGTCCATGTCTTTCTTTCTTCAGTCAAAAAGAAATTAAGGTTTTTGATGAAAACATTCCAGGATGTTTCTCCATATAATGGACTTCAATGGGAACCAAACGGTTCAAGGTCCAAAAGAGAGTTTCAGTGCAGCTTCAAAGGGCTTTAAACGACACCAGACAATGAATAAGGGTTTGAACTAGCGAACAATCGCTCATTTAAAAAATAAATAACAAAGTTTAAGTTCTTAGAAGCACAAATGCTCGCCTTGCTCTATTGTGACACGTTCGTGACTCTCCTGTTCGAACCGTTCATCAAAATGAACAAATCTTTTTTTGAGTCATGACTCGATGGGGTCCTAGATAAAGACCCTTATTCATCGTCTGGACTCATTTAAAGCCCTTTGAAGCTTGCACTGAAACTGTCTTTTGGACCTTGAACTGTTTGGTTCCCATTGAAGTCCATTATATGGAGAAAAATCCTGGAATGTTTTCATCAAAAACCTTAATTTCTTTTCGACTGAAGAAAGAAAGACATGGACATCTTGGATGACATGGGGTGAGTAAATTATCAGCAAAAGCTTTTCTAAAAGGGAATTACTCCTTTAAGACAAAATATTGTATTTCAAGTTATTTTAAACTTTCTATTCATCAAAGAATCCTGACAAAAGTATAAAGGTTTCCAGAAAAACATTAAGCAGGAGAACAAGAAGTTCTTCAAAATTCAGAAATGTTTCTTGAGCTGCAAATCAGCATATTAGAATGATATGTGAAGGATCTTGTGACAGTTGCTGCGTTTACATGGATTGTAATCGGACTACTAGCAGTCGGAATAAAAAAAAAATAAAATAAAAAATATCACATGTAACCATGTCATTTGGAATAAACTGGCCAAATCCGGTTATTATTTAATTCGGATTATAAGGGGTGGTTTAAACCTTTGCTAATTCGATCGAGAGGAAAAAATGAATAAATTAATAAATTAATATAAATTAATTAATTATTAATAAAAAAATAAAAATAAATTAATAAACCGAAATTGGAAAGTTCTACGCACATGCAAGTAGAGCTGGTGTAATGATGCTCTAAACAAGCTGTTGTTGTATGAAGTGTCATAATTACTGTAATGTCATTTTAAAATGTGGAGAAAAACATCCCATCAGTCCTTCTCATCCACGCCTTGTTTTGGGTGCAGGAATTGGCGTTTTTACTGCTTGATAAATATAAGCAGCACGGCACAGTGGTTCATGTGCTCGAACTAAGAAAAGAAGCAATTTAGGGGAATAATAGGCCTAAGCGCAAACTTGCGCAAATTCTGATTTGAAGCTTGTGTCATATAAACCCGATCACTTTATTTAGCGGTCATGTAGACACTACGCAATCGGATTGAAGCCAAACGTGTCCATGTAAACGTAGCTACTGCTGTCTGAACGTTCATCTTTGCCGTCACAGGAATATAGTCTGATTGTACCTGATGCTGTTGATGTGGACGCCTGATCATCTTCAGGTTGGACAGTTTGTCGGAGTATCCTGTCGATCTCTATGGACGTCTATGCACTGGCTCAACTCGTTCTTCAGCTCCGCGAGTCTCTGCTGAGTGGCGATCTTCTCCCGCGCCAATCGCTCCATCTCGTGCTCGTACTCCTTTTCCTTTCCGCTTCAATGTCTGAAAGAAACACGTCATATAAGTCACTTTGATTCTCGCATTAATCATATTTATTCAATGTACAAACACTTATCATCCCTCAATCAAACACATTTTTATTGTGTTTAAAATCAGCAAATCAGCAGACAAACATGTTTGTAACAGTTAACTGATGTCTGAACTTTTGAAATTTTTCTGTGAATATTCATGGAGAATAAATGGAAACACACAGGACGTTGGCCACCCTACTCTAGATATTCATTCATCCCACAACCCCACTCTTCTATGGGATTTTGACCACAGAGAGTCCGCACCTCGCCCTCGGTTTAATGTCTCATCCGAAGCACGGTGTTTGTTAAGGCCCTGATATACTTCAAGCAGAACTTTTTTGCCATTTGACTGACATAGTTGACCTATATTTACCTACTTGCCCACCATGCTCTGTTTCCCTTTCATCACAAACTTTTTTATAATTTTAATGAACTATAGACCCCTTTTGCGCTTATGTCACAGTTACGTCACGGCGCTAGCTGGAGGCAAAACTCGGCTACATAATAAGGAGCTTAAATTATTGTTACTATTATTAAATGTCAACTTATTGTGTTGTTTGGTGCAAGAATTGATGAAAAATGAATAGGCTGTCTCTGGAATTATTATTTCTAGAAAATATTCACATCATTAAAATCGCACCGTAATGTCACTCTTTACATTGTCGTCGTCTCTTGCGCTGGCTCGGCAGAACTGCGGATCATACACACAAGTCTTATACAGGACCATATAGGCATCTAAAGATTTACATGCCCTCAGTTTCTCTTTACGATCGGTTTCTCTATAAGGTAGGTGTAGAAGTCAGGCCACTCAACTGAGGTAACGTAACGTTAATCCTGTCAGATCGTCCATGCATTGAGTGAGCGTGTAGGCGGCTACGGGTCAGCCAATCTGGTTCCGTTCAAAATATTTTTTGGAAATAACAATCGCGGTCCTGGACACTGAGTGACCTTAAGATAAAATCGGATTTTCTCCAGTCATTGTTAAGAAACAAGCTAACAATACTTGCTAACTAGCGTTAGTGAAGCGGCCAGAGGGATCGTTTTGCCTCCACTTAAGCTCCGCCCACAGAAAACGTCACCATATTTATCAACTGAAAAGGGGTCTATAATAACCTGAAAGAAAGGCCTGCACCTTAGATGTCAAAATAATTCCAAGGTGAACCTTTTTAAATCAGAGCAACAGTTTGTAGCCATAAGAGAAGAATAAAAGAAAGGGATGTGGCAGTCACGCAGGCAAACGGTTTGACCCACTTTACCACGGGTCATCAAACGAGACTAACGGGAACAAACTGTTTAGATATTTAAACCTTTGAAGAGGAACAGGTTTGTCCATCCGCATCATAGACTGTAAAAAATATGGACAAAGCGTCTATGACGTCACCCATAGACTCTCTGAGGAACGCGTTTGAGGCTGTTTATGGGGGGTATGGGCGACGCCATACTGAAATACAAACGTTTCAGAAAGGATACAGAGGTGGTATGATGTGTTGTGTTAGATCATGGCCGAGACGTCAAATTCACTCGGCGCAGCCTGTTATCAGCTGTCAATCAAAGTTAACCACCCTTATTTGACATACATTTTATATCTAAATATGATCTAAACTAACGAGTTAGAAAAAAATTCTCCCCTCACAGTTGTCAGGCACGTGGAACATATTGAAGATTACAATAAAAGTCCATGGGACCAAACTGTAAACATATGAATTTATGCTGTGAAAACAGAGATTTTAACATGACGTCTATACATTTTTGGGACCGCCCTCTAGCGGATTTGAGATGTATTGCAGTTTATCGCACTTCCGGATAGGCTTCAGTTTTCAGATTAGAATGTTGCCGCTCTGATCCGCATTCAAAAAACTGTGCGTGAGAGAGGCCGTCTGTGCGAGAGCCGAACCTCTCCGTGACCTCATCCTCAACACACAGTGTGTGCTCGTACGATTTTAGGAAACAAACTGTCCACAGAGAAAAGCAGTTTACACAGCCCCCCCCATCTGTCAAAGCCCGGAGCACGTGACGGCTACGACACGCTCACATCACTCAGTGTCCTCCCTCACCTATGCTCTGCCAAACAAACTGTGTGACAACATGGACATTTTGGCTCCCAATTAGCAGGAGTCCTGTAGAGTCACAGAGGACTGCGGGATACAGAGGAACTGAACAATACAGAGCAGAGACATGCAGAGAGAGTGATCGTGCAGAGGTGGATGGTGGTTTCGTGCGTGTCTGGGATTATATAACACACTGATACAGTATAAGGGAATGGGAATGAGACTGGTGCAGTAGACTGAGAGAGAGAGAGAGAGAGAGAGAGAGAGAGAGAAAGAGAGAGAGAGAGAGAGAGAGAGAGAGAGAGAGAGTGTGTGTCCTGATCCAGGATTAGTCAGATTGGACTGTCTGACCCTAAACCCCCTTCACACACAAACAAACACGCACACACTACTCCCAGTCTTCAGTGTCACATGATCCTTCAGAAATCATTCCAGAATGTGAATATGCTGCTCAAGAAACATTTCTTATTATAATCAATGCTGCTTAATATTTTTGTGCAAACCATGATATATTGCTGATTAATAGAAAGTTCAAAATTATGGCATTAATCTTTCATAGGATTATATATTTCTGTCACCTTTGATCAATTGAATGAATCCTTGCTCTATAAAAGCGTTCAATTAATTTTAAAAAATCTTAACGATACTGAACGGTAGTGTATATATAAAATATATATAGTTAATTTAATAATCAATATCTACAGATACCAATAAATGAGAAAAAATATATAATATTGGAAACTAATATTTTGCAGAAATACAGTTTTTATGGCCGGTAAAATATATTTTGTCTCAAAGTTAATTTTAGAGTTTGCTTTTAATGTTAAAACATTGACCACTGCATGTATATAATAGGAAATAGGATGAACAACAAATTAGAATGACGAAAAAATACCAACAGTTACACAAAACTAACATTACAAGTGCTGTCGTGATGAAGCCGTACTGATATATCAACTCAAATCCTGATGTGTGCTGACTGACCCCAGCCCAGTTTTGAACCCACTCCATCTTTTGTGTGCCGACTGAGACATCCCTATGGACTAGATATTCAGGTCCCACTGGATATCACCACGGCAACAGCTGGAACCCGCTGTGGTCTCCTTGGCAACAGAGCAGAGAAGGAGCAGCGTGGTGATGAGGAGAAGGTGTGATAGAGAGGCAAGGGCTAATGCGATTGGCTCACATCATTGACCTCTAGTGTTTTACAGTCCGATGGCTCTCGCACTCCCTCCCCTCCTTTCACATCTTCCCGATTAGAAACACTCTCACCTGCTCCTCAACGCTCACTGCCATCATGTGTAGTTTGGAGAAGAGTTCGCCACATTACAAGCGAGTGCTTAACATCCAAATGGAATCATATAAATTGGCTATTATGCAATGATTTATTGTTTTTTTATATATACACTACCAGAGTTTTGGAAACATTTTTGTTTTTAATGTTTTTGAAAGAAGTCTCTTATGCCCAATTATTTGCAATTTAAAATAATGGTTCACTATTTTAATATTCTTTCAAATATAATTTGTTCCTGTGATGGTAAAGCTTGAGCATCGCATGATCCTTCAGAAATCATGATATGCAGATTAATTTATCATCAATGTTGGAAACAGGTTTATTTTTTAGAACCTGATACTTTTCTCAGGATTCATTGATGACAAAAAAGTTAAAGCAACAGAATTGATTCAGCTTTTATAGCAATATACGCTACCGTTTAAAAGTGTGGGGTCAGTATTTTTTTCTTTCTTTATAAAAAAATAAATTAATACTTTTATTCAGCAAGGATTTTCAATTGAAAAAAGTGATAGTAAATCTGTTCTTTTTTACGTTTTATTCATCAAGGAATCATATTTTTTCACAAAAGTTCTCAATGAACATTATGTCAATGAATAAATGTTATTTATTGTATATCCACTAGGCGCTGCGATTCTCGTCTCGTCTCACAGTTTTAAGTGAATGTTCCTTGGCTTAATTTCAGAAATTGTGTGTATGTCATCAATGATTATTCATTATTTAGCTGCATGTGTTTATCAACATTACATCATATAAATTAGACAAATTATGGGACTAGAACATCATTGAATTGCAGTTGTGATCTGATCATGTAATATCTTGTTTGAAGATCCTGTCCCTAATATATTACACTGTAACCAGTGGGTGTAAAAGAAGAGCACTAGGCCTGGTTAAACCCGCAGAAAGCATTTGACCGCATCCAGATCTCAATCTACAGACAGAGGAACCCCTGCTGTCCCCTGACCACCAGTCTCCTTGGTTACAGCGATTCACAGGACTCATGAAAACAAACACGCGAGGCCACCGACGCAAACAATAGAGCGTAACCTACTTTTACAGACGCATGCCAAACAAAACATCACTTCCGTAATGAAACTGTCTATCAAGAAGCGTTGTTTCGTTTAAGAAGATGTGCAGACGTTCGGCTCGGCATGTGTGGGTCTGACTTGCAGGGTTGCCAGGTTTACAACAAAAACAGCGCGAATGCTTTTCGAAACCCGCTAAATCACGGCCAAAATTGGCCCAATCGCATTCGGGGGTATAAACCTTGATCCGGGGTGATGTGTGTGGTCGCTTTAACCCAAAGACTAAAACACAACTCGCAGAAACAATGTAAAAGTATCCACATTAAGCGGGAAATCGGCAGACTTGGCAACACCGCCACGCTGAGGGAGAGGGAGACAGCAGTTGACGTCACTGGGCTCGCGCTTGCCATGTGCTCATGTCTCACGTGGACGCGGGAGAGGGAGCGAGAGAGAGAGCGGTAGGAGATGAGAGTAGCGTGCAAGTGGGCGGAACATACTCCCGCGCTAGTGCTTATTGTGTCGTTACAACCATCGCCAGCTTCAGTTTTATAGCTTTTCAGATCATATTAACTCAGGTATATCATTCATTAACAGGTCACCTTTCCGCCCACACCATTATATTAATTGTCACGGCTGCAGTCTGCAAATAAAATGATGCAGCGTGACCTTGGCGCTTTATGTCATCTGTCTGCGTCAATGATATGCACTTTAGCACCATAACAAAGGGATATAATGTTATGTTGACTCGTATTCTGTGACTGGCCAACAAACTTAATTTTAATGTGCAAAATGTTTTGTAAAATTAAAGTTATCCTCTCAGGAATCCAAAACTGAGATTTTTAACATTAGATGTTAAACATCAGGCAATGAAAAACAGATGGATAGAGAAACAACCCAATGGAAACGAAGTAAGAAAAGACCAGGGGAAGAGGGTAAGGAAAAGATATAAATAGCCCACACTGAGAAGAATTCGACCCAGGATGTTTTGGCAGATGCACATGACACCATTCTGCCAGTAAAGTATGTGTAGAGAAGTGGATGTGGGAGGGAGGCCGAGAACAAGAGGATAAGGAGGAAACGGTCTACAAATCCCCATCTTGTGACCTATTCCCAACACGTTTTACAATTGCAAGTTATTAGTTATCATACAATATGCTTTCAGCTTAAACTTTTATGAATTCGAGTTGAAGTCTAACTTGTTTTAATTTA